>JAUZNK010003435.1:0-10919 GCA_035046665.1 Euphysa ruthae | reverse complement strand
GTAGTTACCTTACCAAAGTTGTAGTTACCCTACCATAGTTATAGTTACCCTACCAAAGTTGTAGTTACCCTACCAAAGTTGTAGTTACCCTACTATAGTTGTAGTTACCTTACCATAGTTGTAGTTACCCTACCATAGTTGTAGTTACCCTACCATAGTTGTAGTTACCTTACCATTGACAAAATAACAAAAATATTAATTAATAACAATATTTTTTTGTTTTCACTTTTGGCCATTTTGGGCCATATCTGATTAAGCAAGATTTTTTTTAAAAGTATTCAGCAAGTGGCGATGTTGGTCCGAAGAAGTCCTTTACAATCCTGTACCGTCATGCAAAATTTCAAAATATAAAATAAGTGATTTAGAGAAAATTTCAAAAACACCATTTTCAGTCCAAAAAATGACCATATTGAGGCCCAGAAAAATAAAAAGAAAAAAAAAGGAATTTTTAACAGCTGACCATATAAATATAAAAACCCCTCAATTTAAAAACATTTTCGGCTGAAAAATGACCATATTTGGGGCTAGTATAAAAAAAACAAGAGTTTTTGACAGGTGGCCACATTGACCAAAAAAAAACCCTCTAACTTCATACAAAAAATCTAAACAGCGACAGCGGTTTTTGAGAAAATTTTCAAATTGTTGATTTTAGAACTGAAAAGAATAGTTTGTGGCCCAGGACCAAAAAACAAGAATTTTAAAAACTGTCACTTTTCAACCCTTATGGTCCAAGGACTTTACCCAAAAAATTATGAAAAGAAACTGAAAGGTGGCAGAGAAAAAGTGTGAGTTACAAACAAACTAACGAACATATATGGCAAAGTTCATAGCACCCTCGCTTTATCGAGGGTTCTATTACACAACTTATTATGTGTAATCAATTCCGTGTGAGATCTATGTTTCATAGCGAATCTTTGAAATAATATAAAAAAACCTATACTATACGATGAATAGGCCTAAATTTAAGGCAACCTCATATATAATAGCTAAAAAATAATTCTTACATAAAAGACAGTTCCACCTCCTCCAATTGAGGGATTAGGATTTGTAAATAGCTTCTTCTTAGCAACAAGTATGCCTTTAAATATAAATTAAAAATAACTACAACAGGCTCAGATTATCACTTACACTCAAAAATTGAAAGCAGAAAACAAACTTACTTACCTTGAGTTGTAAAAATAACATAGAAATGTGAGGGTTTAAATTAAATTTCAACAGAAAATCAATAAACCACTAAAAAGAGTGATTAGTTCTGAAGCTGTTCATATCCAATATTATTACTTAAAAACAACGATTTGCAAAATTTTATATATCTTCTAAAAGTGTGTCAATTGAACAAAGAATAAAGAACCAAGTGCAAAGGGTATTCATAAAACAATGCCCATTTCACAAGCCATCCACTATAACAAATATTACAAAGGCAAATATAAAGAAATTTTATCACAATAGAAACTAAAAATTTTTACCTGGTGTGCCAGGTCCACCAATAAGTTTATGTGTTGAAATAAACACAGCATCCTTATATCCAAGCCTAAACATTAAAAATAAAATAACCATAAACTCGTTCAGCCACAAAAAAAAATATATATATATCCTGCATGTCATTTTAAACAAACCAACGATTCTAATTGAATTCTAAAATTACTTCTTTATATGTATTTTGATAAAAAATACGCAAATTGAGCGCAGTGCTGTTTAAAAATTCCAGATTAGTTGTCTGCACTTTAAAATTCATGAATCCATGATGTTTACTATTTTTAAGCCACCAAATATTGCGTTAAAACATTTCTTCGTTTTTTTTTTTTTTTATTCGAAAAATTCTTTAAGAATAATGCATTTTCTGATTATGTATATAACTACAGAGCATTTCTTTCATTATTATTTTTTCCTTCTTACTCTCCCAAGAAATTTGGTGTAAAAACAGTAAATAAAATATAATGATAAATGTAATTTCTTATCCTATACCAGTTATTGCATTGAGGTTAAGACAAATGAAGAAATAAAGAGGAGCCAAGCTTGAGCGAGATTATGTACTGAAAACAGGCAGAGGACCACTCCATATATCCTTCAGTTTAAACCGAGTCTTGCACGTCTCTTGTTACTGGTAGAAGGGAGTCCTGTCCATTGGGTACAGAGCTTTCTCTTTAGCCATATGCTCTACTGTGAATTCTGCGGCAGCGAGCATCAGTTCTATTCGCTTGACAAACCAAAACGCAGATGTGATTCCAATAGCGGCTCCAGCCACCACTCTGGTTTTATTCAACGTAAACTCTGACTTCGCTCGAGTTAAGGAAAACTGCAGGGCCATATCGTTCAGTAGCAATCGCTTTTGTTGTATCATCCCCAGGAACAGGTGGAACGTGACAGTTACTGTCGGTGCAGCACTAACAGCTACCTCTGCTGCCATGAGAGTTTGTTGAGCAATAAAGCTTGTATTGGCATCACTTTTAGTCTCGAAATGTGCCGGGGTGTCTGGACATCATCCTTCGAGCTGAGCAGCACCACTCTCACCACAGTTCTTGTTTTTTGACAATAGCGTGAATAGCATCGCTTGATTGGGATATCGCTGCTCGTCGAGTTTGGACATGGCTCGATCACATCTATCAGTTAGAGTAACTTTCCTAAACAGACTGTGCACAAACAGATTGGTTAGCGCTAATTTATCACCAGATACGATACACTGCATATGAACTGAAATTTTACCTTGACAGCTATCGGAGAGATCGATAAAGTCACGCACGGTACCTATTTCATAACGAAGCTTGTTTGTGCGATCTAGGTCACCTTTGGCTTCTACGAGCATGGGGTAAGTTCTGATTACATCAATCTGTGTTGGGGGCGCCACCTATAAACCTGTGAGCTTGGGTAGATGCGTGTTAATATTGCTCTTTTCATGAACAGCTTCCATTTCAGTGTTATAAATCACATAAAAAAGCATGCATGTCTAATAGGGATTTATGCTGACTCACAGAATCGGACACGCAGCAGTAAACCCAGCACGTCCAAGATTCATGAGATTTTTTTTGTGGCTGCTGTTCGAATTGCAGCCTTTAATATCTCTTTTATAGGGCCCTTTGAGGTAAGAGCCGATGAGACAGCTTAATGACCCATTGGCAGAGCAGTTTTGGCAACGCGTTTCATTACAGAGACTGCCATACACTTGATTTCACCCCAAAGATTTCCAAAGAAGCCTGCGCCTCCTTGCACGTAATGAGGCAATGCTCCACCTGCTTGGTAATAGTGATGAAGAGATTGGCTGTTTTTCATACCAGTAGTAAGCTTTACTGGAACTCTCATTTCATATTGAAATGCCGATTCGAATGCTTATGTCGTATTGGTTGAAATCTATGCTATCACCGTGTGTGTCTCTAACATTTCCTTCAATTGATTGGAATGAGCGTGTGTTCAATTGGTGAGCTTCGTAGTCACGTCCATTAGCCCTCGAATAGATTATCTCACCAAAACTAGCATAACCCAATGGAAAGGTTTGCAGGATCAGGACTTGGAAATTGCCTATGTTCGTATTCTTGATAACGCCAATATAGACGTGAAGGCTGTTGATTCCTCCTGTGAAGTCCACAAGGTTGGGACTAACATGGGTTCCAGCCTCGAGTTTTTTCCTGCTAGGAAACCCAGAAGCACAAGTAAAGGACCTGAAAGGACATTATTGTTAGTTAATGTGATGGTTGATTTCATTGTAGCATATTAAATGAGTCTATTAGTGTGGACGCAGAGACGTAGTTCCCTGGGATTATGCAGATTTCTTTTGTGGGAAGAACCAGTACGTTGTTCTTCTCAGTAGCATTATACAAAGTGTATGGTATGGTAGCACTGACTAGAAACACATCCCAATCTTCCGGAAACGAGAATCTCAGCCAGCTTAACAGAATAATTTCCTATGCCGTATTGTCCTGGTAAAAAAGAGTGATCATTATCAGTGAGAGGAAATAAAGTTTATGCTTTTATCCTAGTATAAATACTATCCTAGTATCTCTCTAAGATAAGTGATATAATTCTCTGCTTTTTTCGACTTCATGCTTGGTGCTCTAAGTTGCCTTGCTTGGTTTAAAACTTCCTATGCCTCGTGTGACTTAGTTGCTCAGAGTGATCCATGGCTTCATTTAGTAACTTAATACCACTTCCATTCTGCTGTGTTTCATCGTCACTAAATTTCACGGTCAGGTGCTCGTCAAAATATTGAGCCAAGGCATCAACTTCTTCATCAAACGAAAGTGGTTCAAGATTTGACTGATTTTTTAATGGTAGCTGGTAGCATTCCCGGAGTTCGTAGTATTGATCCTTTAGATCTACCCGTTCGACACACTAAGAATAGTCGAATGCTCTTGGGAAACTTCTAAGAGGCTAACCCACGCTGCTGAATCATTTTACCAAGCTCTTCAGCTCCAGGTGGAACCTGCCCTTTGAAACCTCACGAGCCCTTAACCAAATCAATTTCAATTTCACCGCTTTCACTAGACCTAAGATCTATTGGTTAACACTTCTCCCAGAAGAGCGACGACCTGCCAGTGCTCCAGGTACTAAAGGAGAACACAGAGAGCATGGACCTTTTGGTGCTCCTGGTCCTAAAGGAAAATGCTGAGAGCAAGGATCAGGAGAAAAAAATTTAACTCTTGCGCACAATGCAGGTATTTCTCAAAATAAGGATGGCTTATATCTCTCTCCATTGATAATTTTATGGGGAGGCTTAGCTAATGGCTATGGTACACAATATTGACAGTCTCTCTGGAGAAATACCATGTCCTGCATGTGAGTTTGGAGTTTCCAGAAAGCCACATCAGTATGTCAAGACAGGTGAGATGAACAAAGGACAGGAGTGGGAGTTACGTAGTATTTATAGGAGTGAATGACCATATTAAAAAATGGTCCTTATAAAATCGACAAGGAGAAGTAGACAGATACCCTCAGCTATACCCTACACTAAATGAAACACATACTATGCCAGAGTCTGGGGCAGAATGCCAATTGACACAGGTAGCAAAATTTAAAGACCAACTAAACGTCGAGATCGACTTCCGTGAAAGCCTTGTGAACAAATATATTTGGGTCATAAACATTACGGAAGGTGTTGATGTTGGAACTACTGTGATAGGCATTGTTCTGGGTGGCAATGGAATAGGCCTCTTAGCGACCGTATTCGCAGCCATTTCCATCATCACAGGCATTGCTGTCAGGTGCGGTATCATGAGTACTGGCACAAAGCTAGCCTCTAGTAAACTAAGAATAAAGGCTCAAACACAACCAGATCCATGTTCTCGCATAGAGCGAGCACAACTCAATTGTAGACCTAGTCAGCAAGGCGTTTGAAGATGTCATAATAGTCAAGACGAGTTTCACTCGGTTTTAGAAGAAGTTTGAAAACATCACGCTATGAAAAAGGAAGTACGGGCGAGGATGCAGAAAAAAAGCATAGAGCTCGACGAGGCTGCAAAAAAATAACTATTCGAGAGAAGGCACAAAGAAACTTGTCACTTTAGAGATCAATCAACTCAACTCGCCACCAGCGTATATGAACCCAACACCTAGGGCACCAAGTTAAGTTTGCACTGAATATTAAGTGTTTGTTCCCATGGTTGGGAGAACAAAACAAAAATTGAATTATTTATAAAAAATTCAAACAAACTTACGTACTAAATAAAAATCAAGTTATATTGTAAAAAATTCAAAAATCTTCCTATGATCACTCGAAAGAGAACCTCCTCGGGATCTTTGATGTTTTTGCCCCAAGGAGGTTTTATATTGATACCGTTAGCCACCAAAGTGCTACAGTCACTCCACCTCAGTAAGTTAAACTTCACCAACTCTGAGCTACACTCCAGCGCTAGGGAATTACACTAAAAAATATTACAGGCTACTACGCATTCTTAACCACTTGATGGATATTATTTGAGAGGCTGTTCACCTGCTTATGATATTTTTCTGACAGAGACAGTGTGATGTAAACCAGGAAAAATTAAATTGAATACTTGTGGCGCAAATTGGATTTAGTTTGATTTTTGATTACGAACACTGGTGACTTTTTTTTTAAATGCCAACGTTTTTTCATGTTTTTTTTTAATATGTAGTTGTAATTTGAAATAAAAAAACATTTGACAGTGAGGAGTTTATTATACAGCATGTACGGGGCAATGATATCATTGTGATCAAATTCTTATTTATATCTATCTTATAAGACGAGGTAAATTTTTACAGCGTGCAAAATTTGAGTTCGATTTTCAAGTATGGAGTTTTTTTGAACCCATGCAAGTTTTTTTTTTAAATCGGTAATTATAATATGAAATAAAAAAAAGTTTTGATAGTGGAGAGATTCGAATTCATGCCACCGAAGTGACTGGTGTCTTAAACCAACGCCTGAGACCACTGAGCCACATCAACATATGCGAAGATTTAAAACTTAACAACTATTTTTTACTTTGTCTTAAAATGAAAACAACCAGGGTCTCATAATTGCCTACAGTGAGGAGAGTGTAAATTTATAATTACCAATTATATATCTACGCAAAGCTATCCTTAGGTAGATTTACTTTTGCCCAATTATATATGCATGCGAGGAAGGTGCCAAGAGGTCCATAAGGTCTTCCACTTTGGGGGTTAAAGTCACACTAGTCCCTGGGAAGCACCACGGGGGCTATGCTCCTTAGATTTCAAAGGATAAAACAACCTAGTCCCCTAGTCCAGAGCTTACCATTGATCTTTTTTTCAGTATTTTAATTTGTTGTATAATTAGGACACAGATTTATTTTTTTGGTGTTATTTTCAGGTTCTATTCGGATAAGGTGTAAAATGAGTCTTTGCGATTACTGGTAAAAATGCTGCCATTTTAGAAAAAAAAAAATTTTTAATTCCTTTTACTTTTGAATTTGTTATTAGATACCCTAAGTAACAGCATCAAACTTTTTCTTTTTTAATGATAAAAAATGCCTTATGGTTAATCAAGCTGTCAAACCTTTGATTACCAACTGTGAAAGGCATAACAGCAACAAGAGTTGCTACGACTTCCCCAATAAATTTAAAAAGCAAATCATGTATTACTCCAGCAGTTTTTTGATATAGTTTATGTGTAATAAAAGCAGCCCGAGATTTGATTTTAGACTAAATTTTCAGTACCATTTTCACTAAAGATTTTCAGATTAATTAGACTGTGATCTTTTACCATTGACAGTTTGAGGAAAACATTGTCTTGCAGACCCATTTTGCAGCTACTAACCAGAGTCAAGTTGTGACATGCAAACAGCATATATGCAACCTTCTTTTTATCAATTTTATCTTAAATTAAATGAAACAATGAGAATAAATAACTGAGAATAAAATTATATAATTTTATCTTAGATAAAACTCTACAACAAGAAACGAGCAAAGTCTTACTTCATTCAATAATGCTCCATGGTTTTCCTGGGAGTATGTGACTCAATAGACGCAAACTTTTTTTTTGATAAAAGATAAAATAAATTTATAGTCCTCCAACTTCATGAAAAAAAATGCATCTTTTTTTTCAAACTTGTGGTATTGATCATTTTATTATAAAAGTTTTAAAAGCGATGAGCTATTTACGTTCGGTTTTCACTGAACTACGAAATTTTTTGCTTATTTTGCCAAAAAAACTCATTTTAGCGAATAAGATAAGATTGTGCTGTCCTATCTCTGTGCTCAGAGATAAAAAGGTAAACAGGAGTTGAAAGTTTAAATAAATTCAATTTGAACTATGTAATGCAAAATTACAATTAAGCGAAGTAAAGTGATGAGACAACTAAAAAATAAGTATCAGAAAAAACTTTAGGGTAAGAAAAAAAATTAGAGTAAGATAAAAGGATAATTATTGCTGGCTATATCACCTGACCATTTGGTTATTAAGGACAGTAATGGAAAGTTGCTGCACTCTAAAATACACAGACAAGTATATTTTAAAAGTGCGCTACCACAACTAATTCAAAAGTGAAATTGTATTCTTCCAAAAGAAAATTTTATGCAAATTAAAAAATCTAAATATAAAAGTAAATCTAAAAGATAATGTACTGTGAAAGCTTGTATGTTTTAAATTTTTTTTTTTTTTTTTTTAAATTTTGAGAAAGTGTGCTGGAACCTGTAATATAATAATAAAAATATAAGACAGCATATGCTGCATAAATATTAAAAATATATATTATAAATATTATATTATAAATATGTAGAGCTTTTATCTAAAGCAAAAATGGAGGTAAGAATTTCTATAAATTTCAATTTAAAAAAAAATTTCCCATAGCAAAATATGAGATGAAAACAAATTGAAAAAATTCCCTTTAGTGGTAAATAATCATAAAATTAAAAATGAAATCACTAAATTATCAATAAAAAATGTCTTTAAAATATCCTTGAACAATAAAATTCCAATAACATAAGCTAAAAATTCTTTATGGTTAAGGTGAGGGTTTGAGTGCTTACATTGAAAATTTACACAACGACTACGATTCATCAATGATATATCCCACTCAAGAAATATCAGTGACTGGAAGCATTGGACCAATGGGGCTAAAAAATGGGTTAAATTTTAGCTGATTTATTGTATCTATCACCTAAATTTTCATTGTTACAGAAATGTAGAAATTTCACAAGTAATATTAGTTTGTTTTGTGACACTATTTGTTTAAACCCTGGTGCTTCAAACCCTGGTGCTTCAAACCCTGGTGCTTCAAACAGTTCATTAGTTGGAAAATATAAATGTTCTCTCTGTTTGTATAGGAGACCACAGTAAATCAAGACAACTAAATGCAATCGTATATCAGTGTGGTCAATTGGCTCCCATTTATACAATCTTGAAGACTTGCTATTGGTAACTATAATGCCAACAAGATCATCTGTGGCAATAAGTTCAAAAATTTCAATCGATTTGCTGCCGGTAACAATAATGTCATTATCTCCCAGGATACTATCAAAAGTACGCCTCCTCAATGGTGGAGTTGGGGCTACTTCAGTCCATTAAACATTGGAATATAAATTTGTTTTTTTAGCTCTTTTTTGTTTTTAGCTGCACTTGGGCCAGGTTTAACTTCATCTTGGTCAGCATTGACACCAGGAAATGGAACTAGATAATCAGAAAAAACATCTTGTTCACCTTCACTATCGCTATCTGACGAGATGTCAGTACCATCAAAAAATTCATCATAATCTGAATCACTAAAATCAGACAAGTTACCATGATAAGTTTAACCATATCTTCAGCAGATAATTTATACCGCGATTTTGTTTTTTATTTCTTCAGTTTGATAAGGTCAGAAAAAACCAATATTGTATGGCTCAAATTGTTGGCAAAGAGTTCTTTTATTGTCTCACTAAATTAAAAATGCGAGTATACTCATCATTGACAAGACTCGAACGGCATAGCGCCGCGGAATCATTATGATTTAGTTATTTGCTAAACTAACTTTATACAGTCCTTGTTTGAATCTATAAAAAAACGTTCAGCTTACAGTATTATTTAATTTTGATATTGTAACAAGAAGACCAGTTTTAAGTTTAACATGAAATTGCTTACCCTGAATTAATTGGGTTCATATCCACTGTCATATAAGGACCTAGAAAATTTATTTTTTGGTTATATATTTTATATTTTTTACATATTTTTATTTTTATGAATCTGTAAGCCTTTTTTAGCCAAAAATATATTTGCTTATTAGCCCAGAGATGATAAAACTAAGAAGTAATGAAACAAGAACATATCTTTCATGTATAACTTTCACAGTGGTAAAAGTGAAATAGAGATCTTTTAGTAATAGCAGAAAAAGAGAAATAGAATTGTAGGAATAATTCTTTACAGTTTTTTTTCTCCCTCAGATCTGTTAGTAAATCATACAAAGACTTATGTGTTAAGATTTAGAAATGGATATTTTCAAATTTGTTTGTTTTAACAATAAATTTACTAACTTTATTATAACAGCATAGCAATATAAAATTTAACAATGAAACTCACTTATACCAATTAACAAGAGATTTATTGGAAATTTAGTTGATGGTAGAAATCATCTGTAGGCCTTACAGTTATTATGTATTTATTAATAAATAAATTTCATCATTTATATTATAAATTTAAAAAAATTCAGACAGGAGCTAAAACCCTGATAAAAAGAAAATCAATTTAGATGCATTAGAAATAACAAAAGATGGAACACTCATTTCCTTTAAAATCATATCTACAATTCACTTAATTTCACCAAATCTTTCAGATATTATATGATCTTTTGGTTTATTAGCTTAACAAGTGCGTTGACTAATTGTTGCATTGCAGAAACACGCACTTCTAAAATAAAAAATGACTCCTTAAGATACACGATACCATCATTTTACTATGATATTTAAGGTAAGCTCTTTACTTTGGGAAATTAATTTTGCTGCAGACAGACACTTACCAACAAAATAAATCATTTGTTTTGACTTTTGTAATATTTAAGATATTTCAAACATATATAGCTTCACGAAATCAGAAAAATAAAAGAATAAAAAAAAATAATAATAAAAAAAAAAAACCTGCAGCAGCATAATCAAATATTGCCAGAGCGCCATGCTCATGCAAACATGTAGCTATGGCAACCGTATCAAGAACAACACCAGTAATATTTGAGGCTGCAGAAAAGCAACCAATCATCACTCTGCTATCAGACTTGTATTTCTAAAATTCATTTTTAATATAAAAAATAAGAAAACTTATGAATTAGTACCCCAGAAAAACAGAAATATCTTTATTTATATCATAAATATAATTTATTTATATCATAAATCAAACCTGAAACTATTCTAGTAAAAAAACTTTAGTAAAAAAACTGTAATGAAATATCTAAACATCAAGAGAAGAGAAATTTTACAGGCAACCCTAAAAGCAAGGTTAAACAAGATTAAAGTGTTATTATGTATGACACTTTAATTAAAAGCTA
>JAUZNK010003434.1:0-10919 GCA_035046665.1 Euphysa ruthae | reverse complement strand
GTAAGTAAGTAAGTAAGTAAGTAAGTAAGTAAGTAAGTAAGTAAGTAAGTAAGTAAGTAAGTAAGTAAGTAAGTATTCTTTATTTCAAATTGGATAAATTTACAAACCTAGTTTCCAAAAACAAAAACTAATTTAATCCAACTCTTAAAATAATAAAATTATCAAGAGTAAAATTTCTATAATTATTCAAGTTTTGTGAAAACATAAATTTTTACAAGCATCTACACTCAACAAGGCTTTTAAATAATAATGCTTCACCTTGTAAATCTGTCAACCATTTTGGTTGCCTGTAGTGTTTTACTGCTACTGATAATGTATTTAAGAATACACATGCAATAACCAGCCAATAGAATGCAGAGTGATTGACCATTTTCTTAACAGATATACGAAATCTTCTAGATTTTTTCCGAAGGATTTCTTTCAAGGTCTGTCTAGTAAATAAAAATAAATGAGGTATATGTGTGTGAAATATACAACACTCGTTTTATGGACATAGCTTAAAAGTAAATATTTCTTGTTGTTTTTAATAAACTTAATCACACAAAAAACTAACAGATTTTACTAATGTTGCACATTTTTTGCCAAAAAGTATAGAAACAGAGTAATTATTAGTAAGCAAAGCCAGCATTTATCCCTTTTTACCTTTGACTTTGACCACTTTGACGTGGGCGCCTGAAGGTAGGAGGAGACGTGGAAAACCAAAGACGACCTGGAGAAGAACAGTCGAAAGAGAAAGAAATCGTGCAAGTTGGACCTCCTGGAACCAGGCCAGAACCATTGCCAAGGACAGGGATGTGTGGAGAGAACAAGTTGAAGCCTTATGTGCCACCTGGCACGAAGTCGATAGGTAACAGGTAACCTTGCAAATCAATATTCGCTTTGCTTTTACAATTTCTTCTTCTTTTTTTAATTTTTCCAATTTTTTAAATGGGAAAACATTTTAAACTTTATCTCGAGAAAAATTTAGAATGATACGTGATACGCAACTATATCTTACATTAATTCACCAATTCTATCGAAGATTGATCATAATAAACAGTAAAATTAAATAAAATTATATTTTGAACTCTCACTTATTTACCAGTCAAACGGTTTCAAATTATTTGTTACAATCTTACAAAACCCTTTTAATATAAGCAGATAAAATACTATGAAAATAATATTTTCACTTTGTTGAATATTCTCACTCAGTCGTTTATAAATAACAATAAAACTTTTTTGACAACAAACTGTGATGTCCGACTAAATTTAAATCTATCAAGGAAATTATACTAAATTTAAAATTATATGCTTGTGTATATACCTACTTAATTTTGTTCTAAAATATCATACTTACTTAGGAGCATTATTTGCCATATTTAATCGAAAATTCTTTCCTGTATAACCTTTCATTAGGATTTTTGTCATTCCTAAGTTCATTCCATCTTCTTTTTTCTTCTGGTTTCGAACACGTTTTACTAAAAGAAATAAAAACGTCAATAACAAAAGCTGCAAAGACCATCATAAATTTTGAATACTTTTAAACATTCTTCATTTCAGTGTTATCCCTTTATCTAAATTTCCTTACAATTTGAAAGCAAATTTTCTGCAAAAACTAAATATAAATTCTATATTTTAATTAAACCCATGACAGATATCGATAATGTAGCATGCTGTATTAATGAAATATCATTAATACATTTGAATATAATAAAAAATAAAAACTAGTTACAATGATCATTCTCTTCATCTTCTTCTCTATTAATTGCTTCCTCAGCTGTATCTATCCAATCCATGTACCCTGTTAAGGCTCTATCTATTTGCTGCCCTTGTCGAAGAAGCAAAAATGCAGTACGATTTTCAACACGTTCTCGCTCTTTCCCGAATTCTCTAAACAGTTATTACCATTTTCTCTTAGGTTGATAAGAAACAAGCTGTCAAAATTAAAGAGGGCTGCAATTTTTTTAAGAAGAGAAGTTAAGCTATTTATATAGAGAAACACAACTTATATCAAAAGTGAAAACATTAACAAAACATAACTGCATCAGATACTCACTGAGTGCAATGTAATTCACAGAGAGTGTAAAATAGTGTATAGCTAAAATTTGATATCAATCATGCCAGAAAACTCTCTGATGTACCATTATATACACAAATGGACAAAAATTGTAGATTAGACAGATCTGGATAACGATAATTGATTTGTGCCTGGTAGACTATAACACCTGAGCTGTGTGTTTATGAGCATAACAGAATGAGAAATGTGCACAAAAACATATAAAATAGAGAAATGTAAAGTTCAAAAGATTTAAAATTGATGAAATTATTCTCTTGAAAAAAGGACTGTTATTCCAGAAAGAAAATAGACCTTTATAACACATATTTTAAAAATGAAATGTGAAATCAATTTGCCTTGGATAAAATAATCTGTTATGTAATTTGAATTAAGGATTTTGCCACAAAGCCTTTCAAAAAATCATATTAAAATATACCTAAATTTTCACTATGTGGCCAAAAGTCAAAAGACACAGCCTATAATTTTAAAACTTTATGCTAAATTCTAACTGAATTTAATGATGTATGGCAAGAAACTTATCAATGAAAGTGGCCAAATGAGATGATCTGTCTATAGAATAGCTCTTAAACAGCTTTCAATAAAAAAAGGGAAATTTTGCTCAACCAAAGAAATAACTTTCGGCAAGTTGTTGCATAGGTAAAATCACGCAGCATTACGGACCCATTGAAAATAAAAAAGAATTTTGGACAAGTATCCATACCAGTGAAAAATGCAAGATATGAAATAGTCCTTAACAGAATCTTTTCAGAAATAGGAATATTCATGAAATTATCAAAATTTTATAAATCAAAATAATTAATGCTAAATTTAATGCTTTGTAAGCTACATGAAATAACTGTAGCTGAAAATTAGCAGAATGAAATTTTACAACAAATGCTCCTTATAAGTTTTTGTTGTTAAAGAACAAGAAATTTTGTCATTCAGCCCTGTTAATTAAATGTTGTGGAAAAGAGTCATTTCTAAAATGATTTTTGAAGCCATTATTCTCATTGCTAAGCAACTAGAAATGTTTTTTCTAAAGCTAAAAACTACTTGTCCTAATTAAATTAAGGCCAAGAAAAATGGATACAGAAAGATTGGTGGTTAAAAGGAAGGTTTTAAAAATTTTTATAAATTACAATAAAGTATGGGCCAATAGATGTATTCAATGTCCACTTAACTTCATGCGGAAATTAGAATTAACAAAATTTGGGCCTGAATGAGAGCATGGTTCCAACATTTGGATTTTGTAAAAACAACTGTATAGCAAAAAGATCTCTTCATCCCAAATTTAAAAAAATTTATGTAATGTAAATTATATATTATATAATTATATTTTATATTAAAAGATGTAGATTCAATTTTCAAAATATGTATCAAAAATTTGATAAATTGCCCAGTATTTCTGCAATCTTATGGTTTATTTAAACTTCCTATTAATTTTTGGAAATGATTTGTACACTAAGACTTGAAAAATTAAAAAAAAAGGTAGAATAGGCTTGTTTTTTGAAATATTTATAAAATTTATTCTATTGTTCAGAATCATGGCACAAAAAAAAGTATAAACAAGAGTGTTCTTGAGATATTTGCAAGAGTCAAATGACTGATGATGGTAAATTTACAGAGCTTTTAACAGACTGTATCTTTGAAGAATTAAAACCATGGAGAAATTTATGACAACAAATTTAGCAGAAACAGCTTTAGATTTAATTGGTGTAAGGAACTCAATGATTGGATGACACTTTTATTTTGTAGAATCACTTTATGAAAACAAAATTCAAAAATTTGGCTACTCCCTGACCCTTTGTGACCAGAGCATCAAAGAAATATTTTTTTTTGAAAAAAAAATTTGCATTCCTAGATTCTAATTATTCTATGATTCTATTTTTTACATAAATTATGAGAAATTATAAACATAAAGTTTGACATTTAATATTCTACTTATAAATTATGTTTGAAACATATTATCCAATTACTAAGAGAATTTTTGAATAAATTAAAAATAAACTATGCTATCATTTTTTCATTTTAGTGTCCATATAGGACAGATGAACATTAAGTATAGTAATGAATGCCTCTAAGCAAGATTTATCTAAAAATGCCATGTAATTTGAAAAAGAATAATAGTAATCCAGTTTAAGTGGTCATTAAAATATTGCTTTTAAAACCAGCTTTATACCAATTGATGGGCTCAGGTCCCATTTTTATACAGGTGCTAAAGTAAGTAAGAGTGGTATTACGCTTGAAATAACAACTAAACTTGAAAAAAAAATTTGTCTTTGAGAGAATACAAAAAATAATCATTTTTAAATAATATATTTATATTTATTTTCAATCAAAAATTTCTTATAGATTTCTTTATAATTTGAAACACAAATTTTGAGGAAAATAACGTGTTGACTTAAAAGTGAAATCTAAAACATTGTTCAAAACAAAATCGAGTACGAAACTCTAACAAAATTCGTTAGAAAATAATTTCTGTAGAGCTGAAATTGTATATAGATATATTTTTTTTTAAATCAGTTGCTTTCTCCAATGCTAAAAGCAACTACTAAGCAGAAAGCTAAAACAAGAGAAAAATATATAGCAGCTCTTACACAAACTGAAAATGATATTGGTTAACATTGGACTTAAAGGATTGGAGATCATAATCCGCAGGAAAACAATCAGAAGGCAGAGAGTTCCACAAACTTGATGAACAAAAAACTTTAAGACATTTAGGGATCTGTACTATTAAAGAATGAGTAGTAGATAAAAATCTTGTGGCCATTGAGAAAGTCTTAAAGAATTAATATTAAGAATTAATTGATTCAAATCATAAGAACAGTGTCCATAGAAATACTCATAAAACAGTGAAAATGAGGTCACATTTTAGCGATGGGAGAGTGATTGAATATTCAAAACAAGATCAGGACCAACAAGATTGAGTACAGTTCTCTGACTTCAGTAAAGAAGTTCTACATATACAGCAGAGCTTCCAACCCAAAGAAATATTCAATACATGGTAAAATGGTAGCCTTACAGATAATAAGTATACTCTCGAGTGGAAGAAAGTACTACACCGGAATAAAGATATAACCTTCGTAGCAACAAACTTTGCAACGGATTCAATGTAAGAGTTCCAAGAAAGGTTATTTGAGAACGTTAGGCCTAATATTCAAATCTGCATAGATTCAGTCAACTCACTACCAGTTTCAGCACAGATGGAAGAATAGGTGCTCTAAAGCAGTTTATGGAAAGAAGCTTGGTTTTTAAGCATAGAGTGATATCAACCATTTCTCACCCTATTCAACAACAGTGCAAAAGTCGTCTTTCAAATCAACTGCCATTTCAACCTTATTGATTGTTTTCCCCAAGGATAAGTACAAAGTAGTATCATCTTCATATATAACAAGCTTATAAAGAATACAATCAAGCTAATGAACATTACAAAAAAGAGTAAGTCCCAGAACAAAGCCTTAGTACCAGAATTTACAAAAGTAACAGTGGGAAGAGTGGCCATGGAGAACCACCTTGATTTCTCTGCATGACAAAAATGACTTAATGATATTCAAAAAATTTCACTAGAGATACCATATGATGTCAACTTGTGAAGAATTCCAGCATGCCACAATTTAATGAGTGCCTTAGAAATGTCAACTGCAATAGCCCTGGATCTACCACAAGTATCAAGAGATTGATAGATCTACCAGAAAGAAAACAACACTGATTATCGGAAAATAGATTGACCTTAGTTATAACTGAAAGAAAACTGATATGACAGTGTTTTTATAAATACATCAACTTTAGGGAGATTGGCACCCATGGTTGAAAGGGTCATCCTCCCAATGAGGAAAGACTGACCTATCGGATGCCAACCTGGTATTTATATTGTCTCAGAATAAATTACAGACAAAGAGAAAATAGCAACTGAATTTACTGACTATTTCACAAGCATTGGTCCTAATCTAGTTAAAAAAATCCCTAATGTATATAACAATTTAAAAAAATTGTTTAAACCATACTAATGAAAAAATTAATGACAAGAATTGGAATCATGAGGAGTATGGGACTGCATTTAACTCTTTGAAAAAAACAAAGAATTAATTATATTAACAGTAAAAACAGATGCTTTCCATGAAAAAAAAAAAGAAAAAAAAAGAAGCTTTCATTAGCATCTTTAAGAATTCGATATAACAAAGAATTTTCTCAGACACAACAGAAGTTAAATCATTTTTTAAAATCTGGTGATCTTTTCGACACATACAACTTTAATCAATTTTATCTCTCATTTCTAATGTATATACATAAATTGTGTTTTGGCCAACTCTTTGAAAAGTGTTAACAAAATCCATAGAGTGATTCTTTAAATGAAAAATCATACTTTTAAATCAGGCTATAAAGAGAAAATATACCAATGGAAAGAAATAAAATTTGTTATATACAGTATATTTTTTGTAGACTGCAATGAACTGTGATTATTAAGTTTGTGCACGGACTGTAATGGAAGTTTATTTTTACAGATAAAAGGGTACCAAATTTTGAACTCGTGGCTAATTTATTGATAACAGTAAGATTCAGTGATAAAGTTAAAATTATCATTAATAACAAATGTAAATGGAAAATGAATTTTGATCAAAATAACTTTTTATAAAGCATTAAGCTTTGTCAATATTTGCTTTAAGAATTTTTTATAATTATCCATGCAAGAGCACAAGCCACAAAAAAAAATTCCTAATACAGAATCTTATTTCCTGAGTTCTTTCAAGATATTGCTATAAATAATTTTATATTAAGAATTTGCATAAAATACATACCCACTGAGAACTCCAAGAACAAGATTTAACATAAATTGTGCACCAATAATATTTAATGAGTAATAGTACACCCAAAACATATACGCGTTCTTGTCATATACATCAAATGTCTAGAACACAAAAATAATCCTACGATTAATGAATGATTAATTCCATGATTAGCCAGATGTTATTGTTATACAAAAAAAAATTCTTTAAAATCTTTTGCAAAAATACAATCTATCATGATTTAGCTCTACAAAAATATGGAGATTAGTACTATTTCAGTTTTTCAATCTAAAGAGCACTTGCATAGAAATCATTTTAAAAGATCATCATCCTGAATTTTATTCTACACTCTCTTACATACCTTGCCTTTTTATAATTTCTTTGAATATTTGTTAATGATTCATTACTCATTTATAGTTACAGATAAAAAGTAACTATTTTGAATGTTAACAAGGGTAACGTTATAATATATGTAACCTCAAGTTACTCACATTTTTTCTTATTTTTAACTTTTAAATAAAATTCTAGTATGGCTAATTTGCCGATGGGTGCTTAACATTTGTGAACAAGATTTTTTTTTTTTTAATCTTAGACATTGTTTAATAAATTTTATGATTTTTTTCTTCTATTTTACAATTATAATTTTCTGAATACTCAACTGAGTTAGTATAATGATAAGTATTGTTGGTAGAACATAATAAGTATATGTGTATGATAATTATAGGTGTATCATTAAGTATACTTGTAGGCCTTCAAATAACTTTAGTCACTTTGACATCCTGATCTTGTATTATAGTTTAGTAAAAGCTTTTTAAAAAATAAGGGATACTGTAGGCAATTTTTCTTAAAAAATAATATTTGTGCTATGTCTAAAACTTTTTAAAAACCCATTTTATAACTCAATTCTTGTCCACAAGTTAAGTTTCATTATAAAACAAAAGAAAATATACGTTTTCAAGAAATCATTTGTCTTCTAAACTGATAAAGTCTCCAAAGAAATTAACAAAACATCTTGGAGAGTTCATAGCAAGGATTCTTTGGTCCAAGGAATTCCGTAATACTTAAGATAATATCAATTATTATACTATAACAGTAATTGTCATCATAACTGTTTCCTTTGTAATTGTAAGATGAAAAAATGATAAGAATGTTAGTTTTAATTCCATTCATCGCCTGAATATAAGTATTCCAACTTACCCAATACATAATATCTGTCCATCCCTCACAAGTAATACATGTAAATACAGTTAGCATACTAAGAAGCATATTATCAAAACTAGTAATGCCATAAAAAGGACCCTCCCAATATTCACCACAATGTGATCCTGGAGGACATTGAAACCCATTCTTTCCACACAATTGATGAGCATCACCAATAAATTCATCTAAAAACAAGCACATAGTGACTAAAAGAAATTATTTTTAAAATAAAAAGTCATGTTTCTGAATTTTCATCAAATTTTAAATTATTCCCCTCTTTAGATTAGCTCTCAAGACCAGCAAAAATGTTAAGCTTGAAAAGGACAGCAATCAAAAAATATCAAACATCATTTTCTATTGAGAAAAGTGAAAGAATTTTACACCTAATTTGTCCATATTTAGAGTAAAAAACCAGGCCTGGCATAGTTATTAAGAAATAAAATAAAAAAAAGAATAAATATGCAAAAATAATCAAAAACAAGTCTTAGTAACTAAAGACTTAGGGAAATTACTATGAAAATAAAAGAAATCCATTTCTCATAATTAAGGTTCTTAAAGAAAAAAATTCTATCCATATTTGGCCTAGGCCCCAGACCTAGCAAACTTTTTAATACGAAGTCAAAAATATCACTTTTAACCTCAAATTCCAAAAATTCATCACAATTGAGGTACAGTTTATTGCTAAAAGCAGACGATCTAACAGGTCACATCTATAATATCTAATTTTCCTGTAATAATTTTTTAGTGAAAACAAGTAACTGTGCCATTTTGAAATTATAAAGAACAGTATTTTGTAGATATTTTTTAAATATCCTTGAATACTACATGGTTACAGAGTTTAAGTTATAAAAATATGTATGACAAGAAAAATCTAGGAGATTGGTTTGATAATAATGGATGGAAAGAGTCTTCTATCTAACGGAAATTCGGAAATAAATTTGGATATACAGATGTAATAAATTGGACGATTTTAGGAAAAATACCCTGATGCAATAAAACCAAAATTGCAGTTTTCTTAAATAATTTCTGTAAATAAGCATCTGCTCTCTGCAATGTTCACATCTCAAAACTATTTTTCATAAATGTTTTTCCAAAAATCATCCAACATTTCGGAGCTAAATCATTGACAATACTCAAAATCAGTTTCAGCACTAAATCTGCTCGTAATTTTCTAATGGATAACCGGTTTTGGTACCCAAACTAATACACCTAAACTCAGAAGATGCTTTTGTATTTTTATTAAAATATTTCCAATTTCCTCACATAAATTAGATATTATAGACTCTAAAAATAGACAAAAAATTCGCTTAGTTTACTTTCTTGATTTATCTTGATTGATTGATCATATTAAATATGCTTAATCCTTTCTCAGAGCAATACTTTACAAACGCCAAGTGAAACATTTTGAGATAAATCAAAATTAAATAAATACAAAAATACAGCATTATGCTTCATGCCAATGTAATTATTTAAGTAATTAAGATGCAAGACGTTTTGATATTTATTGACACATGAAAAACATAAAAATGTCATGCATCAATAATTACTTGAATAATTGTGTTGGCATTGAACCATTTCTATGTAAACACAAAAAAACATTTAACACAACTAATAGCTTGAGTGATTGACAAAATTATGTTAAAACTTCATATTTATCAAAAATTCCATTTTATCAATATATTTGAAGCACTATTTATAGTAACAATACATAAACTAAACAGTATTTTAATCTTACCAGTTGTATTGTCTTTTATACAATAAAAATGAAAGAAACCACTTAAAAATTCTAAGCCAATAATTGAATAAATAACAATAACAAAACCAACAAGAAGACAAATTTGTAATAGAGGTGCCATAGCACGCATGATAGACTTCATAACAACTTGTAAACCTAAAAAAGAAAATAACAAAAAAATAAAAAAAATAAAAAACAGAGGATTATATTAAAAATATCATTAAGCTTTTTTATAAATTAGGGATCTACCTTGAAACATTGAGAACAGTGCGCATTGAAAACAAATTTTTGTTTTTAAGGGATTAAAAATTGCAGAAAAAATTGTTTAAAAGTATATAATTTAAAAAGTAGCTCTATACCCACAGAAATTTAACTACTTGGTGTTTGTATGTCATTTTCTTACCAAGTTTTCAACAAACATAATATAAATTTAGTCAATATAAATTTTAAAGCCGTGGTTTCAGAAAATATTATTAACCTATTTTTATATATCTTATTAAAGCAATAACTACTTTAACCATCGTTCCAATAGCTATGTCGTCATATTCATATTTACCGTCTCGTATCTGCTTCGTCAATCACAATAATAATAGTTGTGTTTACACTTCAAAAATTACTTTAATGAATAAAAGATATCTGCCATTTACTCTAATCCAAAGACATTTAGACGAGATTTATAATACTGATGGCTTTAACAATTATCTGTAATATTCATATATATTTAATTTAAGAATTGTTAATCATTCAAAGTTCACATGAAATTATTCTTTTTTCTTTAAAAAATGTGTAAAATAAAGTGGGAAATCCATAATAAAAAAATTGCAAAAATAAGGAATTTAAGGCCATATTATATATTATAAAGATTTCAAAATTTCGAAATTAAATTATATTTATGCTGCTTAAAAACTCAAAATTACAATATTTAATTTACAAATTATGGGAAGAATAATATTTAATAATTCTAAATGACAACGGTGATATTTAATATACAACAAATGAAAACAGCAATATTTAATATACAACAAATGAGAGCAGCAATATTTAATATACAACAATTGAGAATGGTAAAATTTAATATACAGCAAATAAGAACAGTATTAATTAATATACAAATGAGAACAGTTATATTTAATACACACCAAATGAAAACAGTAATATTTAATAT
>JAUZNK010003433.1:0-10919 GCA_035046665.1 Euphysa ruthae | reverse complement strand
CGTGTTTGTTGGAAATAAACAATGAATAGAAGATGTATTAGCAATTATCAGTCAATATTATTTTTTTATCTATTGAAAACAATACACTCAGTAATATAATTTGTGTGTATGTGTGTGTGTGTGTATATATATATATATTTTTTTTTTTTTTAGTTGAAACTATTCTTCGTGATGGGGGAGTACCAAAACTGCCTCAAGTTTATGTAGAGCGAAGTTCCAGCTTGAGAAAAATACAAGAAACTCTTTACAACTTGCAAAACAATGAAGGATGGGTTGTTCTTCATGGAATGTCAGGATGTGGGAAGAGTGTATTAGCAGTAGGTGCTTTGAACAATGAACGGCTGGTTTATTCCTGCTTTCCAGGGGGAATTTTTTGGATCAATATTGGTCAAATAAATGAATCTCGCTTATTAATGAGAATGCAGAACCTTTGCTCATTGTTAGACAACGAGCATAATTATACAAACATTCCACAAAATCTAGAAGAAGCTCGAGATCGGTTAAGAATATTATTTTCGCATCAGCATCCTAGATCTTTACTTGTCCTTGATGACTTATGGACTGAAAATTATGCAAAATATTTTGACATCCGCGTGCGTACACTCGTAACAACAAGATATTCAGCTGTTGCTAGCCAGCTTCGTGAAAATATATACAAAGTAGCAGTCAAGCACCGTCTTTCAGTTTTGCAAAGTCAACAAATATTATCACAATGGGCCAATGTTGCTGTAGCTTTATTACCGAAAGAAGCTGAACTTATTATTGAAGAATGTCAGGGCTCCCCTCTAGCCTTATCGATGATCGGTGCCTTGATTCGTGTCCATAAGAATAGATGGGATTATTATCTTAGCCGATTACAACAGCAAAAAACTAGTCAAGTTAAAAGTAAACTTGCTTATGAATATCCTTCATTATATGAAGCACTGGCTGTAAGTTTTAATGATTTGCAAGGTAAAACGAAAGACTGTTATGAAAGTATGGTTGTATTTGAGGAGAGTATGTTGGTATCAGTATCTACATTAAAAATATATTGGGACTTGGATGTAAGAAATTTTACATTGATTTTTTTTTCTTTTATTTTCATAATTTTTTTATTACGTATTTTTCTTTTAATTTCACATGACAAGTTTTTTTAGTATTAAAAATAGACTCACAATATACTAACTCAGCATCCAATCATGCTAATTATGTTTTTAAATGGGTACCAAAATCAGGGTTTAACTCTAATGATTAGGAGTGGTTATGTTTATAACCCATAGTCTAGCTTGAATTATAGCTATTGGCTATTTACTGGTTTTATATAAAAAACAGACCTAGGAAGTTTATTGATGAACCAATTTTATAAGGAAGTAATGATGGCACATGTATATTTGAATATCATACTAAGAATACAAGTTATTGTTTAAATTATAGGTTCCTTGTTGCTTTGGGGTCAAGAGGTTTACCGGTGAACTTTTGTAAGACAACATTGATGTTTAGTGATTGTAATTTAAGAAATGTTAAAGAAGTAGGTAAATTTTTTGTGGTGTCTGTAAGAAAACCAGGGTCAAGATTAAGACCAGATCAAGAGTTTAAGTGTAGAATTTACTTAGAAAAGGAGACACATTCATTTGAAGTTGAAGCTATTGCTGTACATTGTGGAGACCAGACTCTGTACATTAAGGAAAAGTTTTGTTACAAAGGTGAAACAATAAGAGCCAAGGGAGATGCAGAAGACAGCTTTAAAGCTTGAAATAAAACAAGTTTAGAGAGATGTTGCCTATGTTTGCTATTAAAGAGCTGAAATTAGTTTAAAAATGTAGACAATATCAAGCCTATGGAAAAAGCTTTGTAGAAATGAAGTTCCGACAGAAATGACAATGATTTAAATAAATTAGAAAGATAGATGCTAGAATGATAAAATGGGTGTCTCAGGTTAGTTTGAAAAATCGAACTTATACCGTGAGAAAGCCTTTAATGATAATGATGTAATGGTCACCTAGGAAGGATGAAAGAAATTAATTGGACGAGTAAATGTGGAAATATTGAAATAGGAATAAATTCTGTAAAAAGCAGATCTAGATTTAGTTAGAAATGACCTTAAAGAATGATATAAATATTGAACTGGAAAATATATATATATATAAAAACATAATATCTTTGTAGTTAGACTTAATTACTTCTTACAACTCTTAAAAGCATGGAAAACGTTAGGATGAAAAAAACACATTAGGATGTTAAAAATTATAGCAGGTAACATAAATAATTTGTTTGGAATGGGTTTTCGGCGTTGACATTTGGTCTCAAAAATTTTTAAATTTTAACCATCAAGCTTGAATTTTTAAACTTTAAGGTTGTTGTTGTGTTTGTTGGTTAGGAGTATCAAACTTTCTCTCGAAAAACAGGTGCGTTGAGATTTTGAATTGCTGAATGTGCTATGATAGTCCTATTCAAAAAGTTAAATTTTTAAGAGTGATTTATTTTTAGATAGTATAGAAATCCATTTTATAGAACAGCATTGGTTCATGAATAATAGTTATTTGCATACTTTACACTTGACTTATATTCCAAAGCTTGGCAGTTATACATAAAATGTAAATTTTATAATGATAATAATTACCCGATAAAAAAAAAGTGTAAAATATTTAACGGAAGCTTTTTTGAAACTGTTCCTTTTTCAAATTATAAAGTGGATGTTAAGATATTAACTCAGAAGCTAAAAAGTCATAATTTCCTAGTAATAAAGAAATATAGACAGAAAAAGTATATTTGAAAATATACAATAAATCTAATAAACTAGAGTTTCTAAAAACATCGGCAGCGATTTTACTTCCCCACCCCAACAATTATTTAAACTCCATAAGAAATAATTAGGCACCTTTACAACTCAAATTTTATAAGAAAAAAAACTGCATGAAATAGATTTTTATGTTTAGGCTAAACAAACAAAATTCTTATTTGCCCTCCAAGAATATTTGAACAAATTAAGATTTCTTCCCCTACTCCAAATCAGCAAGTTTTCTTTTGGAATAAGCATGGACGAAAATTTATTAGATGATTATAAATTTCATTCAAATGCCAAATTTGACTTTAATTTCTATATCAAATATAGAAACTTTTTGGAATTGTCATGGATATTTTTTTCCCCTTAATTTGATATAAATTTTTTTATTGCATATTTTAATTTTTTTACAAAATGCTGAAGAATTTATTATTTTTTAATTGCTTTATTATTTAATTTGATGTTCTAATAATTGCATGGACATATTTTTATTCAGGAGATAGAGACAGAAGATATTATCCAGGAGTTGACTGAACATTCTCTTCTAAACACTCTAAGTACACACAGTGACAGTTTCAGCTTACATGGACTTCATCTTGGTTTCCTAAAAGAACAAGCTATCAAGAATAACAAATTAGAGTTTTTTCATAATTTAATACTTAATAGGTATGATTATTTCACAACACTGTCAATACTCTATTTTTGATTTTCTTTTTTTATCCCTTTAATTAACTTTCCCTCACCCTTTTTCACCTTCACCCTGAAATTAACCTAAAAAATACAATAGTTTGACTAATAGCTATTTTTTCCAGGCCTAAAGGTACAATAGCTTTTGGACAAAAACCTACATTGTTAAATTGGCACATGTTGAAATTCATTGTTTTCTTTAAAACTAAAGTTATAACAAAGTTATGTAATTTTAAAGTTATATAAGTTTATATAAGTTTAAAAAGTTACGAAGTTTTATCTTAAGTTGTTTTAAGATTTATAGGTGGTGGCCAGGGGAGGAGGAGGAGGGTGCAGCTTATAACTAAAATTTTTTTTCAAGAATGTGTACATAATTTCTTGAAAAATAAAAAATATTTTTAGGTCAAATTTAAAATGTAATAGTCTAATATAATCATCAAAACTGATGACAACACACCTGTTGAAAAATATATGTAAAAGTTTATGAAAATGATGGTTTTGAATAAGTTAATTCATAACTAGTGCATAAGATTTGATAAAGATTGATTTTTCCAACGAAACTTTATGTTTTCATCTGATCTTCTAACAGCAAAATCAATATATAAAGGTTTGCGAAAGCATGGCAAACTGGTTGGCAAGCCGAAGTTAAAAATGGTATATGGTAATTGATGATAGAAGAAAACTGCAACAAAATTCAACAAACAAAAAAATGATTTATGGTATATCGCATACATAGTGAAATAAAAATATTGTTTTTAATTTAAAATATATTTCAATTAATTTTTCAGTATGAAGCACCCGTTTTTGTTTAAAGACACAAAATTAAACATTTAAACAATCTGATGTTTACATTCGAATGGAATGTTAATGATTCTTTTGTTAAACGTTTATATAAAATTCTCTGTGTACAGTATTTTAATTTTGATTTGATTTTGATTTGCTAACTAATAACAAAGATATCACATCTTATATTCTTGATTGAATTATTCTCTACTGTTCAAATATTATTTAAAAAAAAGTAAGGCAAGACAAAATATGAAAAATTAGACAAAAAGTTTTGCCCAAATTTTAGCTCAAAAATCTGCACAATAAGCACAAAAATCGCATGAATATTACATTTGCTTGTATTTTTATTACAAGCAAGTATGCGATTAAAGATTTAAATTTAAAGACGCTTTGAAATTGAACTAGTTATTAATTTGATTGCTATGTTTAATTCTTAGACATATTTCTTGAACAATAAAGAAAAAATGCAGTTTTTTTTTTTTTTTTTTCATATAATCTGTTTATTCATGTAACTTTTGACATAGCTCCTGTAACTCATTTTTTATTGTGACATGTATAGCAAGCTCGGGACTACGACAGACATCACAGATTTGATTATTTTTTGTCTAATAGCTCAATTATCCACCATAGTTGTTCTTTTTTCCTACCCCCTTCTATAAGACAGCTCGTGTTTTCAAAAAATCCAATTAGCAATACTGCGAAAACGGAATTACAAAAATAAGAAGGGTATCAAACCAGTATAGTGCTGGTAGTATCTTCATAATCTCAATATATGCACCCGTTTTTAATATTTTCTATATTTTTTGAATTATCTACTGGGTAGCCAGTTGTCACTTATTGCTTGTTAACACATAGGTATAAATCAGTTAGTCAACCCACTGATGAATATATTGATTGGTTTCTGATTTATCATCTTGTTAATGCTAACCAAGTGCATAAAGCTGTCACATACCTGCTGGATCTCTCTTGGTTGTCACCGAAAGTTTTCTCAGTAGGACCAGCTCATCTCATACAGGACTACTCTATCGTATATCATGTTGAGAAAAAAAATCAGGAAGAGGTAATTATTAGGTGTAAGCTGTAAAATTCTTTCAATTACGTTTAAACTGATGCTCACCTTTACTAAAATCCAAATTTACTTTATCTTTTTTTGTACTTACAAACCAGGCTTAAAGGCATATTAGGTTTAATCGCATAAAATTTTATGTTAACCCTTGTGGTGCTGAGAATTTTTTTTTTCAATTACTAATTTTTTTCAACTCCCTTCCTTGATGATTGAGCATTTTTTAATAAAAAATTAGGAAGCAAACAACTTTTTATTTCATAGAACGTTTTTGGCGATTCAATTTGATTCAGGCTCATTTGACGACAATAAATTTGAGAAATTTTTATTGATAGTTTTAAATATTATTATGGCAGCCATAATATTTAAATATTAAATATGGATTATCCTAGTTTCTACAGAGAAATAACAAAAAAAAATTTCATTTATAATGAGAAAGTGAGAATTTTAATAGCTTAAAACCGTATTGTTCCTCTACTAAATAAAAACAGCTAGAATATGATTTACAATACCTTGGAAACCCCATGATTTTTTTTTTTTTTAACCTTTGCAAAAAGTTTTGACGGTTTTAAAGTCAATTAAATGTTCATTTAATATTAGTTCCCTAGCTTCTTCAATTCATTCTGTGATATAGATTATATAGCTTCCTTTGCCAATAATTAGTTGGCCAGATGAAGAAAAATATTCTCCTTCGTTGATACCTTTGTGACCATCCTTCTTTTATTGGTTTGATTTACGTTCTCAGAATATTATTTTTAATAAAAGTTTTGGAGAACCTAAATCAATTTGTTTTGATTAGATTTGCCGTTTATTGCCCCAAAAGATACAATAAGATGGTCATTGGTTTTTCTCTGTTTCATCAAGGATAATTACTTGATTCGATTTTTAGTTAAAACATTTTCAATTAAGTATATATATATACTTAATCAGCACCAGCGGAGTTAAGGATCGGAAAAATTTACGGCTCCAGATTTTTAAATTTATTTTTACAAAACTTTTAATAAAAGGAGAAATTTGAATTTTTTATAATTTTGTTTTATTGCATTTTAAATAATGCCATTATTCCTCATGTGAAACCTGGCTCTGAAGATATAGTAATTGCATAATACTATTCTAAGTTCTTTTAAATATTTTTCCTGTGTTAAATTTTAATTTGATATCGCTATTTTGGTGTCTCTATTTTTCTGTTTATTCATTTTTCTGTTGCAAATTTTTCTCTAGATTCATTCTTTAGTTCCTCCTGAAATTTTTTATGAAGATGTAGGGTCATAAGGGAAAGAAACTTCTTTTTTCGCCCTGATTTATAATTTTTTTTCTGAAAAAGTTTTTGATATTAGAAGATTAATTTTTTTTATAGTTTTCGCTTTCAGGTCGTTCTAAATGGTACTTGGTTTTGGGTCTAGGCCCAAAAAGAGATTTTATCTAAAAATTAAGATTTTTAAATTTCTCAAAAATATTTGTTCTGATTCTACTGTAATGTATAATATTAAAAATTATTCTTTGCTTGTCAATAATGTTGAGCATTTTGTTTACCCTGGCGGAAGAAGATAAAAATTTTTTGCTGAAAATAAGATTTTTGTTTTATTTTTGTCTAAAGTTCCATTAATGTCTAGGGATTTTTTTTCCTTCATTTCTAGGATGTTGGTAAGCATTTGTTGGATATGAAGAGATTTTTCAGTGTTCATTCACACCTGTTCTCGATTAAATCTCAGCACAGGGTTGATCTGATACAACTTGCTTTGTCTCAACCAACATCTAGTTATGTTTATGATTTGGCAAAAACTGTATCACTTGATATCTTAAGTAAAGAAAAGGATAGAATATACTTCGATTGGATGTGAGTAAATTAAACTTGATTGGGTTGTTTTTCTGTTAAGATTGTACTTATTTACTTGATAAAGAACAAATTTCTTTCCTTACTGATGGTAAAAATAGTTCATAATAAAATATCAAGTTAATCTTTTAAAGAATGTTTCCATACCTCTCTTTTTTTAAGTTTTTGCTTTTACAGTAAAAATTTTAGATATTTATTTTAGAAAGAAATAAATTCATGCAAATAGAAGAAGTTTTGTATTGGTGTTTGATCAACTAATTTCATTGGCATGAATTATCGTGTTTTTCTTAAACTTTTCTTTTGATATAGAGCTTTTTCACGGATTTCATGTGGTTTTTTTAAACTTATTATACCTAATTTTGTTATTTTTAGACCTCAGCTGACTTCTCTTTTTTTCCTATTTTTAAAGTACTAGTTTATAGAAGTTTTATATAACTCTATCATTGGTGTGAAGAGAGTTAAAGTTCCTAGATCAAATTTTGTTTTTTATCTTTACCTGGACCTAGGCATAACATTGATTTTATTCTTTCACTGCTTTTTTTTTCTTTCTAGAAATCGACCTGATGAATTGTGTAGTCATGTTTTGTTGACTTTGCAGTTACATGAGGATGGTGTTAACTGCTGTGGTTTATCTAACAACAACAATTTGACTGTGTCTTGTGGTGTAGATGGCTTAACAAAGGTGTTTATTACAGTCATATGTCACAGAATTGGTGTTCTACCCTAAAAAATTAGCCGAAATACTTTAAATGGTCATAAATTCATGTGGGTCTATTGTTATAGTTTGATAAACCAGACTTATTATATTTTTCAAAAATCATAAAATGTTATATTTTGTAGCTTATTATAAACTTAAGTATCTGTGTAAACATTGTTGTATGAGCCCATATTTTGTCTGAAAATCAAATTTTTTACAATTCAGGATTTTTTTCAAAATTTTGCATAGAGTTACACTACCATATTAGACATGCTTTTTATAGTTATCTAATTGATAATTTTGAGAACAAAAAAAAAAGTTTCCGTTGAATTTTATAACTGGTGTTATAATGTTGGCATGATGTGAAAACATTAAAAGAGCCGTAGTTATTATCAAAAATTCTCTAACTTTTTATGATTTTGTTATGGGCTAAATTTCCTTGTTTTGATTTGTGGAAATGTCTCAAAATTCCTTATTCCAGATGGTTGAAAAGCCTTGTTTTGGAGTGTTGCAATGCCTCATTTCAGTGTGCTGAAATTCCTTGTTTCTGTGTGATGAAATGCCTTATGGAGCGTATTGAAATAACTCATGTTGTTAAAGTGCATATTTTCAATGTATCAAAATACCTTGTTGCATTTTTATTATATTTTGATAATTTTAGCACCCACATCTCTTGGAATTTTGTATTATTTGTAAGGGTCCATCAGACACTAAAGCTAGTTTAAGAAAATGTCAACTGTTGGATTTTTGCATTAAATCAAAATGACCAGGTTAGAAAATACCGCATTTCTCACTCTAATCCCTTTTAAACATTTGAATACACACTATAAATGTAAATATTTAAATTATTAAAATATGCATATTTCTTTATGTATTGCTAGAAGGCAGCTAAAATTTTAGAATATATATTATTTTTATACCTTAGTTATTTAAATATTCCATTATGTCAGATGTATCAGTTGGTTTAATCATTTGTATAATTTATTGTAATCCTTTGCAGATTTGGGACAATGTCTCTGGCAAAGAAATGCTTAGTTTTGATGGTCATTCTTCTGAAGAAGTAAAATGGTGCGAATTTTCTCCTGATGATCAGCATATTATAACATGTTCAGTAGATAACACAATAAAAGTATGTTTTTTTTTTAATTATTTGGTTGTCAAGAAAGCTTATGTATGTAATAAATGCAACTGTTAACACAAATTATTTTCTAAAAAATAACAGTAATGAGATTTTATAGATAAACAACCTTTATTAAGTACTCAAAAATAAAGTTTTAATGGATAAAACCTGTTTTTTAAAAAGCTTAATTTTATCTTCTCCTACCTTGCTTTATTTCATGGGTTCTTAGGCTTTTTGGTTTTATTGGCATTATTATTTTCAGAAAAAAATGTTTGTTTGTTTCCAATTTTTTTAACTTCAGGAATCTTCACCTTGAAAATTCTTAATTATTGGATTTCTTTAAAGTCTCTCTTTTGATAAACATAAAAAGATTATAAATTAAATTGATAATAAGTTAAATATATGACTGTATGATATTTACTTGATTTTTTTTTTTTTTTTTTTTTTATATAATTGTTTTTTGTAGATACATAAATTAAGAATTTGGGACACAGGACGAGGACAGGCATACACTATCTAAATTCGGCTATCATATGTCTCCCGAAATTAGTTGGTGGTTTTACCATAAACGCAGTCATCAAGTGGGCTCAAACCACATACCTTTGCACTACGGCCTTTGTAGTTCGGTTCCGTAGCCAACTGATCCACAGTGACCACTGATCTTAGGACACTGACCCACAAAATAAAAATATATACTTGATAAAATCAGAGTACTGCACTACATATTGAAAAACAGTTATAATTGTTATAAAGAAAAAAGAGTTTGATTTTAAAGTCAGATTAATTTTAATAAGTCTAATTAAATATATTAATTGGTTTTTTTTTTTTTTATTATTATTATATATTTTTTTTTCAATTGTGCTGTCACATTTTAGATTTGGAATGCAACTAATGGCTTTGAAGAAAAAACATTAATTGGTCATACTGACGAAGTGCTATGCTGTAGGTTTTCTGCAAATTCATTATGGATTGCTAGTGTGTCCATGGATACCAATTTAATGGTATATCCATAGTTATTATAATATGTAAGGTTATACTTTTAGCCTTGTTTCTAGTGTTCTATTTTATGCTTGAGCGCAGTTTTCAAATAATTTAGTTTTAGAGACTGGGCTAAGACAGACCGTACTGCTATAAGATTTAGTCCAAACTATGGAACACATATTTTTTATATAACCTAAATTGTATGTGTAAGTATCATGGAAATTTTCAAACTTTATTTATCATTTTCAATTTTTAAATCCAAAATGCAAATTAAACTTATTTGTGCTTATAGAGTTTATTGCTTTTATTATCTTTTCAATTTGTTCGTATTTATATCAATTCAAAAAAAACTTTTTGAACATATTAATTCATTGAATTCAAAAAATTTATTTAGATATGGGACTCATCATCTAGCACCCTTTATCATGTGTTTGAAGACCATGATAATGTTGTAAATTACTGTCGTTTTTCAAATGATTCTACAATGGTGGCTTCATGTGCTACTGATAGCACTGCTCAGGTTCAAAGCTTTTCTACTGTTATGACCCCTATAGATGCACTGAGAACGTTTACACTTATTGTTTTTTTTTATAACTGAGGGAGGGAGTGATTTGATAACTCTTTAGTACTTTATGAAATACTGTGAGTAATGTTGCTAGGAAAAAGATTTATTTCAAAAATTTCAAAGAATTAAATCCTATTTCAAAATAGCGATATTTTATTAAAAATATACTCATAACTTAAAGCATATCTTTCTAAAATAATATATTTCTTGTTTCTGAAAGATAGTTTATCTTTCAGAGCACTTGAGAAACAATAATTTTTATTTCTATTTTCAAAATGTTGAAAAAATCTAAACCCCTTTTGTACATACACACACACACAGACACAAACACACACACATACATACATGCATACGTACGTACATACATACATACATACATACATACATACATACATACATACATACATACATACATACATACATAC
>JAUZNK010003431.1:0-10919 GCA_035046665.1 Euphysa ruthae | reverse complement strand
ATTATACAGTTAGGTAAATAAGAACAATTTTAAAAGATTATTTTTAGATATATCTTTGTAAAAAATTATTTACGTTTCTATTTACACTGTAAATTTTTGTAGCAGAAATATAAATTAAATTTATATTTTCAGATGTGACTGTTTCTCCAATCTGCATAGCCTTCAGGGTTATTTTTCTTCATTGTTTCCTTGAGACAACAACTCTTGAAAATACGACTCATCGGTGTTTACGACATCATGAATTTTGCCGTTATCGATAGATATAACCGTAACAGCGCAATTATTTGAGGCAAAACGTTGACATGATCCATCCCACGAAATACCGTTATTAACAACTGTGTCACAGTCATTTCTAGGTTTAACAGCAGCATCTGACGTAGTTTCGTGAGTTAATGCTTTACTTCCTTTTTTATAATTCTAACACTTTTGTCATAATTGTTTTAAGTCATTGGTGGGGGAATATCCATCGGTGACGTAAATTTGATACAGGCATGATGGACCCTGTCTCAAAGTACGCAACGTGTTTTTAATATCAAAACCACTTCCACTTTTTCTTGATGTACAAAAATTTGTAATAAGATTATATATTGTACATTTTATCTCCAAAAATGCAGCAAGTTCTTTTCGTTTATTCAATCCATTCGATAAAACATTTCTGTGACATTCAGGCAAGAAAGTATTTAGAAAATGTCAACAAGTTGAACGTTGTTTGCAATCCTATAACCAAATATTGTAGAATAATTTTGTTTTAACCGACCGTCGATAGATTAACAAACTATTTCGGCGTAAATTCGACTAAACAAAGATAATTTAAAAGAAACATTAGCACCGTTAAATCATGCTGTATCCAGAAGTATAATTAACTTGCATTTTCCGCATTTTCCAACCTGAATGGTCAGTTGGTACAGATATAATTGCGACAAGGCTAATGGCAAGAAAGATTATAAATATTGGCCTGGTTTACCGCTAGATATTGCTTTTAAAATTAAGTCTATTTTTGAACAGTTCAATGATGGCACATAGTTAAAGAAATGCCTACAAGGTAAAACTTAAAATGCTAACAAGACTTTTCATGCGACAATTTAAGATCGCATTACGCAGAGTAAACTTTAACAAAAAGAAAGGCATGAGTATTATTGTTTCGAAATCTTGACATGATCCCAGGGAAACATATGCTAGCAATAGTTTGAACAAGAAGCGACTTTTAAACGCAACGTATAACATTCAGTATTGAGAAAAACAAACGCCGTAATAGATTATGCAACAAAAAATGAAAAAAAAGGTGATACAAAATCACGAAAGGAAGGAGATTTGCATGAAACTTATGACATTTTCTCAAAGAACCCTTGCCACAAATTTGAGTTTTAACCTCTTATAAGTTTTTCAAATATTCTGTTCTTTGGTGCCCCGGCAAGATTTTCTGGAAAACCGTTTGACCGATTCATATGAATTTTCGAGGAGGAATGGTCATCTAGTTGAGGTAAGTTATGCAAAGATAGTACAAAATTTTAATTTATGCTTGAAATTTTTTTTCCAGACGTTTTTGTAATTAAAAAAATGCCAAACTATGAGTGGGTCATAAGCAGGTATGGTTTTTTTAAAAAAGTAAGTATATTATTGTAATTTATAGTTCATTTTATAGTTTACATCGACAAAGGATTTTTCAATAAACCTTATCAATCTTCTTATTTAATTGCCGAAGTAACATGATTTTTTGCCATTGTTTAAACATTTTAGTAAGGAAGTATTTATTCTGCCACAAACAAATATACATTAGTTATGAAAATTACAAGACAACAGAAAAAAATAAATAAAAAAACATTAAGATAAAAAGAAATGGTGACAAAAATTGCCTGTCACAACAATATTTCCATTGTAGTCGCGTTATACATCACACACAAAAACAGATTAAGCCGAAGCATAGTTAAAACAAAAAAAGAATTATTATCTATATTTATTAGGTCTACGAACTATATCCAAAGAGGTAAGAAATGTCTTCTTGATCTTATGTTTAAATATGTTAAAGTTTGTAACTGATTTTATTTCATTAGAACGCCTGTTCCATATAAAGGGACCTTTTGATGACAGACAATTTTTTCCCATAGTAGATCTTCTGAAGGGTTTATCTAGCTTTAGATCGCTGTTTCGTAACGTGATTATTCTATTTTCAGAAATTTTAAAGATTTCAGACATGTAATTTAAGTTGGGTCTACTGCAGAATTTAAATGCATGTGCAGCAATACCTTCATATAAACCCTCATATCAACAGGCAGCTAACTTATGGCTCTATACTGCTCAGTACCAATATGGGCGCGACTATTCATATTTAAGCAAAATTGTATACATTTATTTTGTGCATATTTCAAACGGGTTTTAAGTGATTCGTTGAGGCCTAAATACCAGGCAGAACATGCATAGTCAAAATGAGGTTGAATCAGAGCATTGCATAGGGCACACTTTAAAGCTGGTGTTAAGAAAGATTGTTTTCTATATAAAAATCTAAGTTTGGGATTAATTTTGTTTAAAACATAATGACCCATTGTCTTTCCACTCAAGGTTTGATCTAATAAGCATCTTAGGTATTTTACTGAGGTATGTTGTTTAATAGATGTGCCTCTATAAATTATATTCAAGGGATCTGCTTTTTTAGCTTTCATTTTAGAAGAAAAAGGAATACACTTGGTTTTTTCTTCTCCAAAGTGGACACTTAGTTTGTTATCGACAAACCACTCGCAAAGTTTGGAAATATTTCAGTTTAGAATTTTTTCTATTTCTTTTATATCCTTATGTTGGAAAATTAAGCAAAAGTCATTTGCGTAAAGAAGTAATTCACAGTCTACTGCTTGTGTCATGTCGTTCACATACAGCAAAAACAAAAGAGGTCTGAAAATTGATCCCTGAAGGACACCACACTTCACTAATGCTTCATCAGAAGGCTCTTTATCAACTTTCACCCTAATTTTTCTATTTTAGAGATAAGACTTGAACTAGAAAACTACATTCTCCGAAAAACGCATGTATTTCAGTTTTTCAAGCAAAATATTAAGATCTATTATTTTGGAGCTCTATGAGAATCATTTCAGTGTGACTTCCTTTTTTGCTATTAACGTGAAAACCGTCTGCCTGTTTTTATTATTCAATTTATACCATTGTCATATATGGCAAAAATAATTCATTACTATTCCTCATAAATCCATTCAAGGGCGTGGGGGCGTTGCTTCACCCTAAGTTTTTGAAATATTGTAAACAAAAATAAAAAGGCAGCAAATGATAATAAAATTTGCCACATTATATTTAACAATTAGGGCTTATGACGTTTAAGAAGAAGAATGATTACCAACTTCGGCTTATGACCTTACAGAGGAAGAAGGACCAACTTTCCTTTTATTAAATGAGTCAGAACCATCAATATCTTCTTTTGCAGAGCTGCAACTAATCTCATTAAGTAAGCCAAAACCTTCGACGCCTTCTTTTCTAGACCAACAAAGATCATCAACATCTGCATCGTTTACAGATCAATAAGAGCCAACGCCTTCCTTTCCAGCCTCATCTACCACGGTCAGGAACTATCATTTAATAAGATCAGTAGGACCATTTATACTCTGATAAATTCAACAGATCCGTGTATATGAATGAATGATTCGGATGATGAAAACTTTTTGAACTGTCTAAAAGTGCTCATTAAATAGAATTATATGTTTGCTCTGCTTACATCTTACTATGCAGTTAAGAATTATACCTATTCTGACATAGTATAACTTTTTGATATATTTTTTAGCATTCCTTGTCAATTTTTGAAAAAACTTTTTATCCAAAAGTGCTCCTGAAAGATATTTTTGAAAGTTCAGATAGCCAATAATAAGTTCAAATTCAAAGAATTTGTGAAATCTGCAATTCAAGAATATGTCACATCCTTAGAGGCTCCTAAAAATTTAAGCTTTACTTAAAGGATATTTACATACATCTCAGAAATGTTGTTCAAAAAGTACATAGTTTAATTGACATAGATTTTAAAATTTTAAATTTTGGTATAGATTAAAAAACTGACATTAATAAACAAATGAAATAATACCAGCTCTTGTTGACTAACTTTACATACTTCGTATTTTTGAGTGTTTTATTTTAAAAACCTATACTTCTATTAACTCTTTGCCGAAAATGGAGTTGTAACAAATTTAAGAATTGTTCATCATATTGTTCCATTGGTATTGAAATACCGAACTCATATTAGGTGAGAGCTACTATATCTGAACGGGGTCACTCACGCACTACATCCAACCTCCTAGCTTATAGAAAAGTCGATTATGTAGTTATTATAACTGCGTTAAACTTCCATAGTTCGCCACCTTCCTACCTTTGCTTCCTAGACTCAAACTTAGAATTTGGTGAAGTTATAAAAGGTTGCAAATTATTTAAAGAGAACTAAATTTTTATTGCTCGTGCTGACGTTGGAATTATAGAAATATAAATTTGGAATAGGAATCCCCAAATCTTTTGACACATGCTACCTTAACTTTCACAAGACTATATGAGTAGTCATCGCCAACATATACTGTGTATTTTAATGAACGCTTTGGAATTGAACGCAGAAAATTTCAACACTAGCGTCCCATTCCATATTTCTTGATGCACCAAAATGAATAATGGGCGTAAACCTTCATGATCGGTGTATCAGGTTTAAACATTTACAAAAGTATATTGAGCTAAAAGTGGTGGCAAAAACCGACTGATTATCAAAATTACTAAAAGTAGGTCGAAATGTTTTTTTGAATCTCCTGGAAGCCCCTAGCAACGAATATAAGCAAACCATTGCTATAGAGCTAGAACTATACCCAATCATCTTTTGGGCCCAAATTTTGTTTAATTCAATTTTTTTATAAACTGAAACTTTCCAAGAGGTGATTTCCGTAAAAAAAAAAAAAATTGCAATTTTTTTTTTTTTTTTTTCATTTTAATCTCATTTAGGTGTCATATAACACCTCTAAATCATACCATTTAGCAGTAGAAATCAAATACCGAAAAATTAACGAAGGCATCTAAATTAATACTGAAAAGATATTTCAATACTGAAAACTGCGATTGAAAATCACTCACCGATTGACACAACTGATTCCGAAATTCACCCACTGATTGTAACCACCACTTCATAAAATTCATCAACCTATGAAATTGTTACTCTGAAAATCCACCCACCCAGATCTTCGCCATTTGTGAGCTTCTTCTAAACTAATGATAAAAACGTTAATTTTACATCATAATTTAGTAAGACAGTATTTAATTCATAGAAATCACCCATAAAAATTTTCTTAATTTTTTTTTTGCAAGAATTTTACATTAGATAACAATATGTAACTGCAAAACAAAACTTTAAAAACATTTAAAATATGTTTATAATTTATCAAAACTCCTTTCAAGCTACTGCGGCTACTTTTACATTTTTTCTTGAAAGGTTTATTTTCATTTCAATTTTTATGTTATTTCTTTTTTTTTTTTTGCTTTAAAACTTTTCAAACGATAACAAATATTATTGTAGCTAGAGTTCTAAGTTATATACTTTATGCATTTCGCATCGCAATAATTTTATAACTTCAGAATATTAGAAAATCAAATCAAGGTTCTATATTTTTAGATAAAGCGCATATCTTCATATAGTGTTTTTTAGAAAATAGAGTAAGTCTTAGGAGAAAATTTATGAAAATTGTTACAAAACGTTAAGTATGTATTTTCATTTTTCCTGAAATCGAAATTTTAATTCCGCATATAGTTTTAAAAGTCGGTTTACATTAACAGCAAATAAAATTTGGATCAATAGCTGAAGTTTCGAGTAAATTTATTGGTGTGTATACCTTTTTTATCATCAGAGTATACGGCAGAAATCGAGAAAAACGCTCCGTAATTTAAGCCAAATAATCAAAGCGTTTAAATTAGCGTTACTTTACGATATGAAATTTTTGCGAGTATCTTGTAAAGTTCCATTTTATTCTGACGAATATTGTAGTTTCAAAGTACTCTCATAGTTGGTTGCGGCGCTTCTAAAAAATTTCACCAATGGAAATGTTTGGAATTCCAAAATTTCGTATAAATTTCTCTAATTCTCTAAGCTCACTTAGATACTCTAAATACAAATGATTATTTACATCTGTTCCTTTTAACTAGAGGATAGCAAATACATTAAAATGGTAACTGGTCTGATTTTGTTTTTATTAACAATTGAGTTTCATCAGGAAAGAATTGTGTTTTATTGTGAGATAAATTCGCTTTAGTACAGACTGGCAAAAAAAGACGCAAGTCACATACACGCACTTATAAAGAGCAATCAAGTAAGAGATTTAATAAAAAAAGAACGAGTGCTAGTGCTAGTAAATAAAAACACCCAAACTTTATTTAAAACACTTCGTTTACCTGTGTAAATATTCTTAAAATGTAATGGGCCCGTATAGTTTTCTGCCCTATATTTAAATTCGAAACCTTTCATTTTACCCCTTCTCTTTTTGACATTAAAACAAACATTTCCAATTGATCTAACCTTGAATTAATTCTTCCCAGCCAAACCGCGGGTCCCTCCGTTGCCTAGTTTCACTATTGGGTAGTTTTTTTTTAACAAACTAAAACCAAAAATTAAGTTTATTAACTTTATAATTGCTTATTACTTTGAATTTCTTGTAAATATATCATTGTGTTGTGATTTGGTAAATAATAAAATAAAAATAAAATTAATAATAAACAGCTGAAGGGTAAAAGAGGGGTAGGATAGCAATAAGGCTTACTCTCCTAACGAAAAAACCAGACACATACCAACAACCTTCTTGATTTACCTACAGGCTCTTTCGATTAAAAACTGAGTCTTCGATTTATGCAGTCTCATTATTTTTCACAAAAATTCATGAAAATAAGCAATGGTTGGTATATAGTTATAAAAAAATAGAAACATAGCATCATGATTTATTGGTGTAAGATCCAGCCTTCCACGAGGACATACAATCCTATCTTCCAAAAACAGTCACAAAACTTCTCGTAGCTTATGATAAGCTTTAACTTCCAATCCTTAATATGAATACTTAATAATAGATTCTGTGCATTTGCAATTTCTTTAACAACTGTCCAGATATCAATGGTCCTTTATTTACTGATTTTTATATTTCGTACAGTTTTGATATAATTCCAGCAAATAATAGGCGTAGCTAATCGATTTTAGATTAATGGCTCATATTTAGTTTTAATATTATTAATCCAACGTAAAAAAAAGTTGCAAAATTGTTCCAGAATTTAGTTATATCGCTCAGAGTTCCAATCGAGGTACAATAGATATGCTTATCAGAACAACCACAGATTTAGAAGTGACCAAGGAAATATGGCTATTGTATTACCCATTAAAATTATATCTCAGATAGACGTAAAAGCCATAGGATTTGTTTCTCCACTCAACTAACAAATGACTCTACATAACGTCATCCCAATCCACCTTTTTAAATTAAATTTTGTGGAAGTTCTTAAAAACAAGAATAAGAAATCCAACAAGATCATAAATATAAGCTATAAAACTCATAGCTTGGCCGCTGTTTCAAGTATACTTGAGAATGAAAATACTAATGACTCCTTGTTTGTTGATTTTTTTTTTTTTTTTGATACAAGAGCCAAAACTTTTAGTCAGGCCTCTGACGTTTTTAACTTCAATGAAATTGACCAAAAGGTTTATATGCTTAAATCCTAAACAATAGAAAAATAACGATTTAGTTACGCACTCGCATCAAATACTGTTCTGACTTTTGCTATTACTTTATCATTCTAAACAACAAAACGTGCCGGATAAATGAACATCACTTATATCTAGTTCATGTTTATAAACACGCTCAACCACTCCTTTTTGCTTGATTTCTTTAAGTTAGATAAAACTTTCACTGATGCATACTTTTACCAAAGAAGGTATTTCTTACAATTTTAGGATAGGATGTTTCAAAACACGTAATTGTTTAAAATATCAAATTGCAAAGCTAAAATTCATTTGAACTCTATGCCTTGTTGCCCAGGAGCAATCTGTCTAAAATTCTCAGACTATAAAGCTATCAATAAGTCTAAAATTAAATCAATTAAAGTGCATTGTCACAGTAATATTTTTATTCAAACTCTTGTTAGCTTTGGCTATTTCTCTTTTTTAAATTGTTAAAACCGGATTAAACTTCTTGGAACTGCTGTACACAGTTTTCTAATTAGAAAAAAAGCTGACTGTTGTTGCTATTATTGCTACTAAATAAAACTCCTTGACTCAATACCGGGTATGGTTTAAGCGGAGTTGGCACAGTTTTAGGACGTTTGACTACGGAACGAAAGTTCACGAGTTCGTCTCCCAACTTTAATTGGATTTTGTTAGTTCCCCACGGTAAATATAACATCCTCACTCTCTTTCACTCTCATGTGCCGATTTTCGATGCAAAATATCTACCCTTCTCATCTTGTAAATAAACGACCTAAAGTTATTATTATACTAGAGAAAACCATTATACCTATCATACAATTTCGTAGTTGAGAGCATATTCATTACAAGCAGACAACATAGATTTCCATTAAATTTCTGAATAGTTTTTAATTCTTTTAGGCATATACTAAGTAAATTTTAAGTAAAAATTAGCAATTTACCAGGACAACTATTTTTCATGCTAGTAGCAAAGCAATATTCTTTTACAGTAAACAAACAAGAAACGATATCACCTTTTGGATTAAGGAAATCGATTATTATTACTCAGGAAGTTTTTATAATTCTACGAAATAAAATATGATGCAAAATAACATGAAACATTCAAAAATAAACTAAATTCCAGGAAATTTCGTAAAGTTTTCTAACCCTGATTCAAACTCCAAAATATTTCAAACCAAAAAATCAGCAATCGGGAATAGTTTTTGCGACATCATTTATAATTTTCAGAAATTTTAAATTTCGTTTTTTAAAACTTAAAAGAAAATTTTGATTTTAATAATTACACGCTGTTAAAATCCTTCTACTGCCTGTTATATTTACATAAATCTAAGGAAGGTGTGACAAATTGAAAGATCAACTTGTATCCAAAGGTCAATAAAAGTTAAATATTTTTAAAAATATTAACAGATATTTTGTAAAAATAGAAACCCTGTGGCTTAATTGTCAGATCAAATTTACATAGAGGATTTGACTCTTAGAACTTTGGCGCTTTCAATTTCTTGAGGTAAGAAGATACTCTTCCTTCAGCACTTTTTCATTTTACTAACAATTTGAAAACAGTCAAAATATATTCCTGTTTATATTTAAATAAGCAGATATATCTAAATTTACTACAATTTAGCTCTTCTCCAGGGTGTTTTGCAAAAATTAAACTGAGCTTCCATTAAATAAATTTATTTCTTAAAGAAATGAAAAATATATTCTTAATTTTAAAAAAAGCAAATGTTTTATATATTACGATAATAAAAAAAATGTATAAAATTAAAATCAGTCTGGTATACATAGGCATGAGCAAACATTTACAATCCATTAAGTTTGGTAAAGGTTAAATATTATAACTCTAATACTGATTAGTTTCTACATGTGGTTATAAAAAGCTGTATTGCATTAAAATTTTAATTAAATTCCGCAAATTCGTCATTTGAGAAATAAATTGCGAAATGGATTTGAATTTCAAGAAGCTTCCTTTTAGGCAGATCAAACTTCAAAAAAAAATTGATTGGCTGTTTTTCTTTCTATTCGAACGATGAAAAGATTTTAATATGATAGACAAAGACTCTCTAATTTATCAGGCGATTCAGTTCATCTTGGCTTTCTCAACTAGTTATGTAGCTTTATACATTTTATGTACCAATTAAATTAAAAACCAAATTAAAAATAAATATGTCATGCAATAATTCTCTAGCACATTCTCTAGCAAAAACACGAGTCATTTGATTATTCAAATTTAAGGTAAAATGAATATCCGTAAATTATGCTCGCAAAAAAGTGAATTAAATAATTTTAAATGTAGAAAATGTATTAGAACGGTCCATTCAGGTGGTGAGTATTAGTTCAAGGAGATACAAAATCTATAGTTAAACTTAGAGATATAACGCATTTCATTTTATAGTAAAGTGATTCATAAGGAAGCCTATTTAAGAACATTTTGCTCTCCATATAGCATACATCTTTTTTTGGTAACATTCTGTATGATACTCTTTATGACCATCAATTATTCGACTACCACTGAATTCGCCTGTTGCAACTTCAACTATTACATTGAAACAGTAAGCACACCGTGGTCCTGCGTATTTTTCATAACACTCCACATGGTAGTCTCGACCTGCATATCTTAAATATTTGCCTGAAAGATCGTGATCTTTATCTGGTAGGGAAAGAGGAAAACAACAATGTGCACATTTTGGTCCATGTTTTTTCATAAAGCAAGAATAATGGAAATACTAAAATAAAATACAGCTACTAAGAATTGAAAAGAGCATTGGAGAAAAATGACTTATATATAATTATAGTCATTTTTGATTTTCATAATTTATATATATGTTTTTTTTCATCAAAATTTAATATATTTTTGTTAGATGCTTTTATAATTAATTTTCCTATGAGGTTTTTTTAATAGGTATATCTATATAGCATGTTTATCATTGTTAAAAATTTATTATGCTTGGCAAATTAAACGTAGCATTAAAGTATACTTATATAGTTGCTATTCTTTTATATACACAAAATTACTTATTTATTTGCTAGGGCATGTATTACTAAAAAAGGAGTGCTTCATGATTAAACGTTTGATAGCTAATGAGCTACTGCAATTTTCATAACAATGCAATGTTTCAAATAATATAGGATTTCGTCAGCTAAAAAAAAAATTGAAGAAAATTCCTTCATAAAAGCATGCAAATAAAATAGAGGTACATAACTGCTTTTGGAAAAATTCCATAGTAGA
>JAUZNK010003430.1:0-27127 GCA_035046665.1 Euphysa ruthae | reverse complement strand
CTTTTGGTAATATACTTAATATTTTGATGTATACTTTACTGGCCCTCATTCACTGTATTTTTAGATATTTAATGCTAAGTATAAAAAATCCCAGTAACTGTGATTCTTAATAATGAAAAAGTTAAAATAAAACTATTTTCTTGTAATAAATAATCGTATTTAGAAAGATATATACTTCCCGTCATAAATATTTATTTCAGTTGATCTTTTTAGTGGGTTTTAAACCCTTTAATCATATTTTGAGTATGATTGAGCAATTAACTCTCGTCCGCAGGTTTATGATAAATTCCATTGTTGTTCTATTGTTTATCTTTCCATCGCTGATCCTTTTATTTAAAATTACTGCTCAGTTCTCAGAAGTATGGGTTGTTTACACAGTGTAGAAGAATTGGAATAAAAATCCATGATTAATAAAGACCAATGAATTAAAAAAAGATTATTTTGTTTTAAACAAGCTAAAATATGCATACGTATCAAAGTGATAAAAAAAAAATTTTTTTAATTATAATTTTGTTTTCACTTTGTGCTTAGGTTTTCCATTGCTATATTAAATACAATTACTAAGAAACCTCGGCATTTGTTTTTTCACCATTATATCGCAAACTGATATTTAGTTATAGTAAGAGTTGGTTGATATTTTTGATGAATATTTTGAGTATGCGGTTAACCTTACAGCTGATGTTTTAATTATCTAAAAAGTATGTGCACTTATTCATTCCACTCTTAATTTATGTTTTTATTTTATGTTAAAGTATTTGGTGTTAGGACATTACTTTGTAAAATGTAAAAAAAAAACTAGCAATGGCTTACTGTTTTAACTGTGGCAATTGTCATCTATTATGAACCCTAATATATGTCACCTATTATAAACTTAAAAATCAGTTTTTTAAACAATATTTATCCTATTTTGTTTAATACTGTTGCAGGAGAACATACCAAATATCAGAAAATTTTTGAACAGGATAAGACCTTAACTCTTTAAAAATTGAAGTAAAAAGCAATAAGAACTTTAAAAAGAGCTGAATTGGTAAGGACAATTTATGTCCTATCATAAATAATCAAGATATATAATCACTTTCAGACCTTTCCATGAATTATTACTTTATTAACTTCTTTACTTTATCTTTAAAAACATGCTTTTTCACAAAGTTGCTTTTAACTGATTTTATATAAAAATTTACTCTTTTTTCAAATTTAAAAACTACCTAAAATATAAAAAAATATTTTTAGACCATAGCAAACTGAAAAATATTCAAATAAATCATCATTAACGTGGAAATCATGTATGTATGCATCAGGTAATATTTTATTGGTTTATTTCAATAAGTATAAGATAAACAAAAATAAAAAATGTCATATATAAATCTCTTCAAAATTCTCATTGCTACAAAGCATAAAAAATATATAAAAGACTAACTCGCAATCAAAAACTTGAAAAATATCTTGAATGTCAAGATCAATAAGATTCTATTGCAAAATATTGAATTTCATGGAGTTGAATCAAGTGAGTTCATTGAATTCAATTAAAATGCTTCTTTTTTTTTTTTTTACAAAATCTCAATCGGCAATAAGATTCTAAATAATTTAACGGGAGCTGTTTTCTCACAAACATATCAATTTTCTTTACTGGAAAAAATAATTTAGAGATGGTTTCAAAGAACGTTCAGTCTAATGTCCTCAACTGGTCTTGTTAATGAAGATGAATAGATAAATATTGGCAAAGTATTTGAAATAATTCTGTTGTTTATTATATCTAATAATTTTACATCAAATCAAATGAATTATATTGTATACAAATAAAAACTATTGATAAGACTTGATTTGCTTTTGAATAATTCAACAGTGTATTCAAAATATTTCAACATATTTTTGAAGTTATTTTCTTTTTGTATTTAATTTAACTCAACACTGATATATGGCTTTCAACATCATAAATAATTCAACTTAAATGTGCAGATCTGCACATTAATCAAAAAGTAACATAGAAAATATTTTTGTTAAAAAAATCTCAATGTTATATCTAGACCATCTGCTTAGTCACATTTTACAGGGGATGATTTATTTATAAATTGAGTCAAAGTTTGAATAACGGTTTTGAATTGATAATAAACAACATAAACCGAATACGGATTCAATAAAATTTCTGTTTTTTAATATTCAAAAACTTTTACAGTTTAAATATTTGGCTAGACTAAACTTCTTTAAAAAAAAAACTACATAATGAATCCCTGAAAAATAATTTAGAAATAATAAATTTCATAACAAATCATGAAGAATTGGAAAATTACAAGTTGCATTTCAAATAGATAATGCAAGAAAATAATTATATATTTTAATTTTATCTTTTAAGACATAGGAGAATAACATTTTTTTTCTAATTAGCAATATGAGTAAAAAGCTACATTGTATTTTCCATTAGTTTTAATTTTTAATCCTGATTACTTTCAAAATTATTTAAATTTATAATGAGCTGTCAAAATTAATTTAAATTAATTTCATTTAAATTTTAAATTAATTTCATTTAAATTTTAAATTAATTTTAAATGTTAACTTTTACATGAAAGCAGATTTTAATTCTGATAAATTAATTGGAAAGATAAATTAATAATATTCGGATACCTGCAATAAAACCCCAGAAAATACTAAAATCTGGCGTTTTAATCTTAAACTTAAAATATACTAGTTATCTACTATACTTTTGATTTCGTTGGCATAACTCAATGACATGAGAGTGCTTTGAAAAGTTTTAAAAAAGCTATTTCACTAAAATCTATAACTAAAAAATTATTTAGACGTGTCTCATAGTTCATTGATGTCATCAAGTTTCCGCTTAGTGATCTCATACAAGACTTTTAACAAAACAAAAAGCATAGCAAGATGAGAAAAAACCCATTTTTCCTGTATAAAATTTTAATGTTAAGAATCAACAGTTTTTCACTAAGGAAGATCTAGACAAAAATGCAGCCAATATATTTAATTTGAATTGTCGTTTGATTTAAATGCGTTTATATGTAATTTTCATTGGTTTTAAATATTTAACTAGCAATAAAAATCAATTCAGCTTTATTATTACCAAAATTAATGTTTGTTGATAAAACTATCACAAATATTTGCAAAATCTAGAATTATTTTGAGCTTCATTTATTGAACATTTTTATGCTGAAACAGAAGCTAGAATCATTGACGAATAGATAAAGACACAAAATATACATATTAAAAATATAGAGGTGGTCCTCTTACCGTCAAAAGATTGCAGTTAAAGTGGTCTAATCGCAAATCTTTGGCCTTATTTTGATTTTCAATGAAAATTAAAATTTCGATGTTATATTCACAGCTTAACGGGTATGACAAAAAAATTTCCCTACACCATATAGTTGGAGAGTTATTATTTTAATATTTCTCTTACAGATTTTTTTTTTATTTATTTTGCTATAAACAAATATTGAATATGTAGTTAATTAAGAAAGACTAAATTTTTTACTCTACCTTAGACTTCATATTACCTTTAAGTGACATGGTCCTAATTATTTAATGGAGTGTTAGAGCAAAGTTCACTTGGCTAGAGGATAGTCTTAGTAGCAAGTCTCCTAGAGTGTGACCCAATCCCCCTCTTCATTCCCCTCACCATACTGGATCAAAAGGACCGTAAATATGTTAATGTTAGGAAGGCATCCAGCTGTAAGAATCCAAACAATTTCATTCGACCCGCTTCCTACACACATCAGCATGTTAATACTAACACTGATTTTCCTTACTGTTTGCTACACTAATAAACTTTTATAAATATAATGAATAATCCGGTTTTAAAGTTGAGAATTAGTCAAAATAAAGCTACTGCTACTGAAGTATGACTTTAAAATCTTAAGTCAAAATGAATTTCATAAAAAAAAAAACAGTAAAATCTGAAGTATGACCATAAATCCAATCCAACCTCATTTATCCTGCCTTTTTGACTTCGTTTTATTTGACCTTTATTTTCATACACGCAAGAATGTATATACAATGAAAATGATATATAGAATTTAATTTTATCAGGACTCTTCAGACACCATATTGAAGAAGTTTCGGCATCCATTTTGGATATTTTCTTTAAATAGACAACTTTTAGCAAAACAAATCTGCAGTTGATTAGGGACTTCATAAATAAAGAGTCTCAACATGATAGCTATGTTTTAGTAGCTTAATATTTCATATTATTGATGCCCATGCAAGCCATAAAAAATTATGGTTTAGCAAAACCTTTGTATTGGATGAACATCATAAAATAGTAATAAAATTTTTCTATTCAACACTTACCACTTTTTTCTTCTTTGAATGGATTAATTTTTTCAATCACCTCAGTTATTTCTTCTGCTGTAGTTTCTTTTGGAAAAACTACTTCTTTTTCCTAAATAAGTTTAGTCTCAGATTGATTCTGATTTAACATACTCTCATCTTTATTTGTTTTTTTGTCTGATAATAATAAATCATCATCATGATGTGTATGTTGTTCTGTGATATTTTCATTTATAAAATCATCATTTTTATAATCATTTCCATGTTGTTTTTCATTAAATATTGGTTTTGGAGAATCGACATCTATTAAAAGACTCGAATCAATAGTACTCGACACATTATCTGATGATATTTCTGGAGGTAAAGTATTATTGTCTGCAGAAATCTCTTCTCTGTTGCTGCTGCTCAATTCTCCAGCTTCATCAGATTTATTTAATTGGAGATCTTCAACACTTATATTTTCAGTTTGGTTTATTAGATTATCTGAAGAAGCAGTCACTGAGCTTTCTTGAATATCACCCATTCTTTAAAAACACTTTACAATAATTTTAACACAAGAAACAAAAAAACAACAGACGCTCTTTTTCCCTCTCTTTCGAGTGATGCTTTTGCCACAATTTTAAAATTCGATATAAAGGGTACAAAGTCGAATTTTTTTTAAAAGCATTACGTAATTTTCCGGAAAATATCAACACGTCAAGCAAAAATTTAGCTATCTGTGGCATTTCTTATAAAATAAAATGTATTGGCTTTATTTGAGCTAGGCCACAGATAATAATCATAACCACCCTCAATGACAAGGTTAAAAGGTTAAATACGATGGAGTTTTGAGTTGGTAATACTACTGTGAATCCATTTTTAATCCTATTATAGGACTACATAGGCTGGTGATTAAGCAGTCTAATCATAAGTCCTACAAAGAAGTTTTACCAGCAGAGAAATCTCACATACGCTTAGGTAAAGAGCTATACATCAAGATGTTGAGGCCAACAAGACAAGGTTGCTAGCCTTGAAGTTAACTAAAGTTAACTCAACGCGCATATATATCATCTGCCACACCTAAATATCAAGTTTGGCATTTTTGAGACCCTAGTATATACTAATGACACGCCATTCAACTAACCGTTAAAACGAAAGGGCACTTTGCACCAAATTTATCAAACTAAAAACCGTATTATATTTTGAATTATTTAAGTTTGGTATGGCTAATATAATCTGTTACTGTACAGAAAATTTTGATATGTGCATCTAATGTCAGGATTTTCTTTTCCTGAAATGTAAATATAAATTCTGCAGTAAAGCCAACAATTATAAGTCTGAAATATTTAAAGTGCTAGAAAATGAATATATCTTTGTAGCAATAATTTATGACTGGGTGCACCCTTTAAAAGACAAAAAAAAAAAAATTTCTGTTATAAAAAGATTCTTTTTATATTTTACTTAGCTTCCTGGATGTAATACAAAGTCCTAATATATAATGGCTATGACATACCTTTGGGGAAGAGATTCTAACGTTTAACAAAATTTGGTGGAACATTTAGGCCTTTGAGCTGGGAAATAGCTAACACCTTAAATTTGATAGAGAGGTAAAACTGAAAACTCTTTTTTCTTCGCATTTTATCAGAAATCCTAATAAATTTTTTTTGCGGTCTACGCTTGCTGTGATAAAGGTTGACTTTTAAATGTCCTGGCTAATTTAGCCACTGATGATTTTTCTTGTAGGTGATCATTTATTTAAATAGTTTTTTTCAACCAAAAAGACTCTATCATGGTAAAATATTTTCACGAGAGAATCCTTTATACAGTATTTATTTATAATTTGTTTGTAATGTTTATAATTTCTGAAAATATCTGCTTCAGAGAAAAAAAAAAAAAAAAGAAGAAGTGGTTAGTTTTTTTTTTACTTTAAAACTTATCACAGAATGTAGAGTGTTATCCGTTAAAGGTGTGTTATCACAATTTATCTAAAAATTTGAAATTAAATTTCCATCTAAAGTTTGCTATCTATTATTATATCATGCGCGATGGATGAGTCATCTTCCAATAACATCAGGAGAGTTTTGGGACCAAACATATACTTTAATTCAACGTAAACTTTTGCATCCCCAAGTTGGACCTCGCAAGACCGGAAAATATGCTTAGATCAATAAAGATATATTAGCACAGTACTAGCGGATCTATAAAAAAACATAAGGTTATTTACCACTCGATTCAAGTTTTGAAAAACTGGAGGCATAAAGTTATAAATACAAACCCAGAAAAATTCTAGATTTCAGATTTTATGAGAAAGTTATTTATTCCTAAGCCCCTCCCACAAAGCTGTGGTTTCAAAAAATTCTAATCAGAGTGGGGAGTGCATATTTTATAAACACCGTTTTTATAAACATTTTAATTTGAATTTATTATCAAATTTCAATATTTTCGTCATATTGGCTTATTTTATTTCCTTAGAAATATTCAGTGAAAATTCCTATTCACTCGGAAAATTACTCCTAATATAAACAAATGCATGATTTTTTCCTTTCCGCCTTTTGTACCCCTGTCCGATACTTGCAAAGAAAATAATTTTTAAATAACTCTATATTATCCTCAAGAGGAGTTGGGAAAAATGACCAAATATTCAATGTTAATTTATCCATGTTTAACCTGGGGGTCAACGAATAACATAAATTATATTTCAAGAACGGCTGACAGGTTTGTTCTTGTGTACTTAGAGCGCTTATTTGAGCTTACAGTAAAGATAACCATTGACCTCAAAAGAGATGTAGATGTTTAAAACTAATGCTTTAACCGCTCAGTCAGTAAAACTTAATACGTTTTAACTGCAAAATTCTAAAACAGAATAATAAACGTCCCTTCCCGTTTTGGAAAAAGGGAAGGGATATTCAAAGGGCTTTGAGTCAAAATTTATAAGCATCCAGGGTATAGAGAAAATGCAGCAAGTTTAGGGCATTTTTTCTAATTTTATTAGAAAAATTTTGATATCAACAAAAGTTTTAAACTTTCTAAATTTTCTAAGGATTCATGAAAGGAATTATTAAATCATAAGTGTTTGACATTAATTTTTGAGTCGTGTTTCAAACCACCTGAGTTAAAAAAAAAAAAGAAAAAAAAATTTTTTTAATGCGCATACCTCTAAAAACCTGTTTAGTTCTGAAAATTTTATTTATTATATTTCAACTTTCAATCTGCTCGATGTTTACTTTTATTTGCTCTAATGACGTTCAATATGATAAATTATATGGTTGAGGGTTTTTTTAAGATATTAGCTTATTCCTTAAATCAACAATTAACAGTTAATGATTATATGGTCCAGCAAAACTTCAATAATTCAGAAAAAAAGAAGAAAAAAAGATAGTTCTTGCGGTCAAGAAAACCGAATTCAGAGTAAAATATTCACCAAAATTGGTATAGAACGTCTTGATATATATAAAATAAAAAATACCACAAATAGTGGAGAACATAGCTTTAACCTACATTTGATACAAACCACGAGGATGCAGTTTTACACTCTGATAGGTTAGATTTCGATAATTTAGTTTTGATCCGATTTTTATATTGGTATATTTGTCCAGATGATTTTTAATGGTCAAAATTTTTTGCTAAGTAAACAGAATTATGCTATTTGAAACTCTTCCCAATCATACAAATTATAATCAAAAGTTATTCCAAAAAAAAATCTTTTAAAACAAATGGCAGTTACAAATGGCAGCTTAGTATCGATAATTTTTCACAAAATTATTATGTTAAAACTATTTGGCGAATCTAATCCAGGCTCTGTGCTTTATAATAGAGAAAACAAGGGCATCGGCAATTATGACTTCTCTTTAGGCAAAAGACAACAATATTTCCATTATGGTCACGTTATACATAACACACAATATATGACAGTGAAATAAGAATTTAGCGAAAATTTCCGAACATTACTAGAAATAGATTTGATTGCGAAGTTGATTGTTACATCAGAGTGGATTTCAATGATATTTCACTTAAAAATGATGTTCAAAACAAGTTTATTGATATTCTTCTCCCTTATATCAAACTTTTTACAGTGAGCATAGCTTACAGACCACCTGATTCTAATTTATTCGAAACTTTAACACATCTCAAACTTTGCACATCATTAATGAGGATAGAAAAGATATATTTATCTTTGAATGTTAATATTTTTGACAACAGCAAGAATTATTTGCTTAGATAGATCAAGAAAATTTGATAACTGTGATAATGCCAACGTCTGCACATGTTTCATACATATTTAAACAAATTATTGATGACTACAGTTAAAAAAAATTCTCAAAATGGAAATAGCAGGAATTACAAAATTCAAAAAAAAAAAAGAAGAAAAAAAAACTTCCTCTAAATCTAGTTGTCTAATAATAACTTTATTCTTGATAATCTCCAAATTGCTAATCATTAAAAAAATTTTTTGTAAACCTTTCTACTTATCTCTTGAATTTTCTCCCCAATATTTATAGCTATAAAACGTCTTAAAACTTTTAATGGTACATCTAACATTCCGAAGGAGTTTGGTTTCTCAAGGGTGGAGTCAGAAGCATAATTGATAATTTGAAGTTGAATAAATCACAAGACTTTGATGACATATCATCTGCATTCATTAAGATTGATGCGCCTCTATTTTAAAACCACTTAGTAAAACTATAAATCATTGATAGTGATAGTTGTCATATTTAACGTGAGGAACCAACAAATTGCCGATACAATATTTCCAGATAGGCCCAAGTGGCGGGTCTTGGAGTACTTAGAACGCCCATTTGCGCCTACGAAATTAGGCAATTGCTCGAAGAAGAAGATATGAGTTATTACATTCTAAACAAATTTAATTCTAAGATATAATTTCTATAAAGAATATAATTTTTTTTAAAAGCGAGAAATCATTTTATTATTATAATTTTATTGATGCTACTTTTGGATTTCAAGATTTAATGGACGAAGTATATTTAATGAAGAATAATCATAACATTACTTTAATGAAAAGGAAAATTAATAGCAGAATAATATAACAATAATACGTTTGTAAATAAAAGTAAAAAAAAAAATATCAATATCTACTAACTCAAGAACTTAAAACCTTTTGTGCTGGTTCCTTTCCAGATCTTGGAGAGTATAAATTACTGTAGGTTTTGAATAAATGTTGCTCAAAACATATGCACAATTGCTGTTCATGTTCAATCCATATAGATCAGAAGCAAATATCAAAACATTCGCTAACGATTTCCAACATGTTTGAGCTGCAATTTCGTGAAAAATGGTGTAACTATATATAATCACCATGATTCAAAACAAATCTGCATACTTTTCAAATCTGCATACTTTTCAAAGAAAAAGTTTGTGTCATTTTTTCCTCTTTTTGAATAATATAACTTGATTGGTTGGTAGCTATATAAACTAAAAAGGCAACTTTATTGTATGGTAATTTCTTTTCTAACTATGGTAGATTATCGAAAACATCGCACAATGGTCAAATTCAGAAGTGACGATCTTAGAATTGGAGTCCAAATGTAACTAAAAGCAATTTTACTTTTGAATTCTAATTTTTTCCACCACTTGCAGTGATGAAGTCCAGAAACCTTGGCGCAACTTGCTAAATTCTTTTTCCACATGGTCTGAAGTGAACTTTTCCAACAATACATGTTCATATATTTTTCTCAGAAAAGGTTTTTTACGGTATCCTTTATTAATGATTTGAAACATCTGCTACTACTATTCCTGGAAACCATTGTTTCAAACATAAAATTTACTACCTTTTAAGATTCTCATTTGTGATGATCCTATAACACATCTTAAAGGATCACGCAAAACAGTATCAGCATAGAAATAGCCATGCCATCAATATTATTGATACCAGGTAGAAACTTTCTGACGTTTAATTGGTTTTGGCGTGAGAGACATTGCAAAGTATGGACATTTTTATAATTCTTGTAACTTAGTAAGCTATGACCTTACACAATTAAGTTGTTGTATACTATATAATACAAAAAAAATTATGAGTACATATTTTTGGAAGTAATTACTACAAATAACAGGTTCTGGAGGAACATACTTTTTTACTGTATAGAAAGCACTGGAAAAATTTGTAAAAAAATTTTGCGATTAGATGGAAGCACTGAAACATTTACATTTACATACCAGAAGCTATAAATGCGTTAATGAAAATTTGTAAATAATATTATTATAATATTATATCTTTGATTTACGTTTCTGGTTATGTTATTTGAAAAAATGAACAAGTACATGACGCTCAATTTTTATTTGAAAAATATGATGCATTTATTAATAATCTGAATCATGGTGAATTACCTATACCTGGTGATTGCGGTGATTGTATAACTGTAGGAAATCGTTGACCAATATTTTAATGGTTGTGTCAGATTTATATGGATTAAATATATAAAGAAAGTATAGTTATATCTTGATTAAGTTCAAAAGGTGTTAAAGCTAAGTTAGTTTATATATCATATTTCATAGAAATTTTTTATAAATATTGTTTTGAAATCATTATGTTTGTTTTGCTTGAAGAAAGGGTTTCAGGCCATTTTTAAAACTAGCCATATTAGTGCTCATTTTGGTTCTAACACAGTGAGTCCAAAATGGGTTCAACCAGCTCTGTAGCATTTTCCGTTCTCGAGATATCGGGTTTTTAGTTTGGATGAATATAGGGCAATTTCTAAAAAATTTTCCTTTGATATCTGCCATAGATATTTTGAGACAAAAACCAGGCCAGGTTTATTTTTTACATATTTTTAATATCTCTACTGCTAAATAAGTTTCACTTCTCTAAATTTGATGAAATTTTGACAAGACACTGGAAATATATGTTATTATTTTTGTTGTGCTTATTTTTTTTCTAAATATAATATTTTGGGGTCTGGTACATAATTTCCCCATTTTGGGAGTCGGGTCAAAAGCAGTAAACTGCTAATAAAGTATTAAAAATGCGCCATTCTTAATTTTCGTCTATTAACTTTAAAAAAATGTGACAAGGAAATAAAAAAACTTTAAGGTAATTATTTGGTCCTACGACCTAAATTTCCCTATTTTTGGAAATCGGCCCAAAAACGGTAAACTGCTAACAAAGTGCAAATAATATCTCATTTTGGATTTTTTTTTCATGTTTTAACTAGAATACAATGTCACGAGGAATAAGGAACAAAAAAAAATGTTTCAAAGTATATTTGGTCCTACGGCCCGAATTAGCCTCTTTTGGGGAATCGAGCCAAAATTGACAAACTGCTTGGGCTCCAGTTACCAATTTGTCCCAAAACCGTACGCAACCGTGGTTTTAAAATCTGTACTCCCTTGTTTAACCCACTAATCATTATTTCATTATGAAATATTGATAACCTCATAGTGAGCAAAATATTAAACATCACCAAAAAATGGTTTTTCAATAAGTTTAATTAGTGAATTTAGCGTGAGCATGGGTTTAAGTTAAATTTGCTCATGGTTAAAAACAAATACCGTACGTAACAATACTTTGCATTGCATCTCCTGAGCATTGCCGTTACTCTGTATTTTCCGTGTGTTTTTATTTCTTACTTCTTTATGTACAATTGCACCCTTTTTTAACACTTTAACAGTCCCATTTTTTTTTTATTATAGCAGCCATCCATAAGTCTACTATTTTTATGGGTGGTCTCTAAATGTTCCGTTTTTTTACATCTTTTTGCTTGTCACCAAAGAACAGTGAATGTGCATTTTTAAAACTATTTTTAACACTCTCTATCACAATGAAATGAACTTACATAGAAGGTAATAAAATTTTACAGAAAATCTTTGGAAATAACGTATTGAGGAAAATAATTGAGAAATAAGGTTTTGAGGAAAAACTGCAATGCTGATACATAAAATAATAAAGGCATCAAAATCAACTATTTGTGTGATATTGGCAAAGTATGGAGCTGCATGAAGTCCAACATCACAATCAAAGCACGCATTCATATCTATAATCTTTTCATGTCTTGTGTTTGATTTCTCTGAGAATTTATTTTTGATGCTGATGCCAGGATATATGATGGAAAATGTCGGTTATCGTAAACGTGTTATTTGCTGCCAATCTTGAGCGACCTTTACCTGTCGCTTTTTGATCATATCGTTGGATAATTGATGTGATTAGTTTGTGTTCTAAACCGCAGTGCTGATTCATTCCTCTCCATTTTTTTAAAAACTATGCGAGCATTGAAGGATGCTTCGTTGACCAAATGAGTAAATACTTTCTTGTACCACTTTTTTATCCTTCTTTTAATATTTCTTACGATGTCAAAATTTTCACCCTAAAACTTACGTAACACCCTGTTTTAGAGAAGAGAGTTCTTCGAAAGTAGTAATTTATTAAGCCATGTTTCCTTTGTGATTCTGAATTTATACAAAATTTGCTTTAAAATGGTGTATAAAAAGCCTTCTATTTTTAAATATTTCATAATTTTAGCTAATTTGGACACAATCGTTGTAAATCTTCTTGTGCTTGACATCCAATATCATATTCTCTATTTCTTTTGTAAAGACCTGTATTAAAGATACTTCTCAGTGTACAAATAACCTAATGGTTTACATCAACACTATTTAATGTAAAATGTTTCACATAGTTGATCCTTTTTTTTTTGATTATGTGGTTATTTTTTATATCCAAGTCTGCAAAACTAATAGAATGATAAAAGTTCTATTAGGTTTGAGCATTGGGAATGTTTTATGAAAGGGCATCTGACATCATCCGATTTCTTTCTTTCTTCAAAGCTTCTGGTTTTCAACCTAAAAGGATTTAAATTAATTAAATGAACACTTTTCTCGTCTTGGTGTAATGTATAAGGAATGCTAAATATAAAAACTAATTAAACAATACTTGTTTAGCATTTGATTGGCTGAAAAAAGCCCCCATTGTCTTAAAATTTTCTACGTAACATTTCTCAAACCCATATCAACAGCACATACTTGACAACCAAACTTAATATAGATGTACCTAGTAAAATCCACTATCTTAGTATCTACAGTGAAATAATGCTGAGTGGGTTAAACAAAGGAGTACAAGTTTGGGAGCCATTGTTACGTACGGTTTTGGGACAGATTGGTGAAAGGAGCCTGATTGTAAAAAACTTATTCCTGTATTACTCCTCGAAGCGGTGGAAAAGATTTATTTTCCAGATTTACTCCTCTAGATCAAAGGAGTCTATGCAGTGTTCTGCACTAACAGGACTACCTCTAGTAGGTTGTGCATTTCACCATGCATGAACGGCCATTCACACACGGAGAGGCTAAATCAGGATCTTTTGATTATTCTTCAGCTTGCGCATCACGTGGAACCTGTCTAGGACGCCGCTAAAGGCCAGCTAGTAAAGGATATTTTCCCTTTTAGAACCCTTAACCCCGTCTTCATTTCTTCCTTTCGTTGTTGTTCCTTTATTTTTTTTTTGCAATAAATTTTTAATTTCTTTAATTCTTATTTTCTTTAATTCATTTTTCCTTATTTCTTCAGGGTTGTTTAGATGGTATACAGGTTTCAGCAGCGGATAGTATACGATAGAGTACGATATGATACTTGATAGGTGGCTAAGTAGCATATGGTAGAGTAACTGACTAGGTTTTATTTTTAGTGGTTATTCAATAAACTGAGAATGAGGCGCTTATTCGGTGCGCTGAGAAATAGGCTGTTATTCTTTTGCTTGCAATAAAAACGATAATATAAACGACGATACAATATTTTATAGGTATATATTTTGTTATATTAACAATAGTTGTATATGGCTGTCAGCCATAGCTTGTTTTTGTGGAGTTTCTAAAATCTGATTTATGTTCCGTTAAATCTAGTTTTAAGACATCTAGAGACATTAAAAAGATGTTTATTTTCTGTCTGATGCCTATCATTAATATTTTTCTTTGAATTATAACGTTCTGAATTTAACAAAAAAAATAAAAAAGTTTGGTAGCGAAAGAGTTAAGTAGGTATAAAATTTCTATTTTAGAAAATCAAAATCCCATCCTACTTCCACTTTATTTGTACGAATAAAAATTATTAAGCCTGTTCTTTAAAGGTTAGCTTGATGCATTTTTAAGTGAAGCAGAGAAATTAAAGCAGTTTTACATACAATAAAAGCACAATCAAATATTTAAACACATGTATCTTTGCCAATATCAATTAAACAAACTGTCTTCAGATATCAAATGAAAGCATTTTGTATGAACCAAAACTAGGTGTCCAAAGCAGAATGAATTATATAGCTTTTAATATATGGATTTTAAAAACAAAAAGGCTCCTTTAACGACATCCACGGAAATTTGCGTGAATATATTCAATAGCGCCAGCTTAGCTTTTTTTCCGTAGGAAAAAGTCACTTCACCAAAGTGCCTACTTGATGTGTATTTTTCATTAGTCAGTTCTTAATTCAAACACTGAAGGCAGAAGCAGATTTTGATTAGAAGGGCACTTTGATCGAAAAATACTTTAAATACTTGAAAATTGAAGCATTTTTTACAAATTATAAAGAGCATTTTTAAGGCAAAAACAAACATGGCAGCTTCCAAAGATCTGACCCTGTTAGAATAATTAGGTTTTATATTCAATTGTTTTTTAGTTATTTTTGATCAGGGTTTTGAGACAGAAAATAAAATCTTCTTTTCAAAAAAACGTTGTGTCCTAAGTATACAGATTCTTGAAATAAATGTAATCTTCGCTATTTAGTTTGCATGTTTGGTAACGACACTCCTGTGTTTGGTAACGACAATCATATGTTTGGTAACGACAATCATGTGCAAAATATCATGGGACTTTTATGCCATAACTTATTAATTGGAATAAAAAAATACCACACGCATTTAAAAATATGGAAATATTTCTCTGCTGGATTTTCCAAGGTATGAAAGTGACAAGTCCGTATTCATTTGGGTTTATTACCATTTTTGCGACTTTGGTCAAGAAAATGACCTTTATATGTGTCAAATCTGAATTTGTGCTAAAATTTTATAAAAGTTCCATAACATGCACATGATTGAAGGCCCGATATTTTTTGCCAGAGTACTAGAAATATTTTTTTTTGTATTATATATAACTTCAGTTTTTATGTTATGTATAGATTTATTCCAGTTAAAAAAAAAGAGCAAAAAACAACCGAAAAATTTTTGTTTGATTTTACAACATTATCATAACTGAGAAATATTTTTATCCTTTTCTAAAATTGTGAAGACGCCCAACATATTGGAAGCAACATTCCGACATTATTCTAAATTTCTTAAGAGTAGCAAATCTAGTAGGTTTAAAAGTAATCTGTGACTATGTGAGATTGCCCAAGTTAAGCTACACTGATGAGCTTTTTAATAGTGATACACGTGTCAGAAGATTGACATACACATACAGAAAAAACCTCTTCCAAAAAAAAACAACCATATAACAAATGCATTATCAGTCTTTTCAAAAACAGTGCCTTTGAGAGAAGGTCATAGCCTTGGCCGCACCCACAATCTTTGTTTTCATTCTGTTAATGCAACAATTTTGCACGCCTCTTAAAGTGTTTTATTCCTAATAGATAGAATTTATCTCAGGGAGAAAAATTGTTGAAGTTTCCACATCTAGCGATATTTTCTTTTTTGACATATATGTTTATATTCCATTTATAATTAACTATCTCCAAGCGCGCATTAACGAAAATAAAGTTCGCTATTGTATTTAATATTGTTGTTAATTTTTATTTTTCTTAAGGTTCTATACAGGGAAAATAAGACAGTCATTAACTGGTTGATATGATTTTGCGATAAAGTTGTTTTTTATTATGAAAGAGATTAAAAATCACAAACATTGCTTATTATTTTGTCGAAAAAGCTTGATTGGGTTTCTAGATCATTTAACATCAAATGTAAAACAGGCTTTATTTTTCGAAATTTTGAAATAGCAGTCACTTTGATTATATATCTTTATCTCAATATCTAAGAAATTATCATTCCATCTCCTATGGTATTTGATCCTAGTACTAGTATTCATGATTGCTATAATTTCAAATGAAACTAAAAATACATTGCGCAAACGACTATTTACAGGTGTTTTCCAATTTAGGGTCATATATCTAAGTGACATTTCAATCCGAGATTTGTCAAGGTGATACTGATCTCTATCAAATTATGCTTTAAAAATATGGTTAGAAATAAGCGAGATAAAAGATCTCTGCAAACCCTACTTTACATTTGACGTTAAAAATCATTTAAAAAAAGAAAAGAAAAAGTTACTTAGGATCCCTTCAAGATTCCAAAATGAGATATTCATAAGATTAGATGAATAGATAAATTGGATGCTTTTCATAGCATATAATTGGATACCTTCTAAATTAAGAGAATTTTACTAAAATTCTGCCCACGAAAGTTTGTGCGAATTCATTATACACGTATCTCACCGAATTATTTGCTTCTAAGCTTAGCTTCACAAGAGCCAAATTCTCTAATAGTCTTTTAATATCTCTTGAAAAATAAGTTTTCTAAAAAAAGAAAATAATCAGGCAAAGTTGGCGAAAAATTATCTTATTTAAAAAAAAAAAAAACTTATTACTAAAAATATTTGGATTTAGCACGTTTTGGCAAAGTTTTAGCCTTGTAGAAAAAATATTCCTTAAAATATGGGTTTAGAATGGTCAAATTAGAATTATCTTTCTTAAAACTTAAGTAAGGCAGGCTATTCTTATAATCATTTTGTGTTAAGAGATATTCCCTATCTCCTAAAACACATGACATAGCTATGCTAGTTCGTTACTGTGAACAAATATAGTTCCATTATATGAACCAAGACGGAAAAAAACAAGGTTTTAATGATTTTTCCTTGCGTTTCTGTGGTAGATTATATGACTTCCTATATCATCTCAGTAACGATGAATGAGAAACCTGAATTAGAAGAGAATTTGGTCAAATGTTAAACTTCATGATTATCATATATTCTAACTAAAAAAATTCTGCAGAGAACTAAAAGCAGTCAAGTTGCATCTTTGGAAGATTCTTTGTCTCTGAAACGAGATATAAGTCCTAGAAGCATAACAGAGGCTTTTTTAAGCTGATCTGTAACATCGATTGATACTTTCCGCTTTTGCAAGTCAATTTCATCGGAATTTGTTTTATTAAGATTATCTTTGTTATTACTATTAGATGTATCAGTATTACTATTAGCTATTTCTCCCTCCATTTCTTGTTCTTCAGAAATAACGTCTTTATCGGATTCATCAGCACTAGAACTATCACTTTTTCTAGACGGACCAGGAACTGGTTCATCCGAATTTACTGCTGGAGTCTCTTCATCGAATAGCTTCGGACGCTTTGCTGCAGGTTCTTCTTCTGCAATTTCACATTCTTTGTTTGAAATTTCTAATGCTTTGTCTAAAAACGAAGAAACAAAAATAGTAATAAAACATATGAAACAAAATGACACCACAAGATTTCTAGCATTTCTTATGACTCCATGTTAGTCTTCGAATAGTCAGCAAGTCACTGTACTTGAAAGCAAGCTATTTTACCAATACCGTTACCGTTGTTAAAAATCCAAATAAACCATGATAGATAACCCAAAAATAATTAAATTATTGATTAAAATCCTGATTAAAAAATGTTTTGTTGTGAAAAATAAGTGTTACAAATAGTGTCAAAAATAGTGCTACAAACAAGAAACCTTAATACATCAGAATAGAATGCCTTAAAGGGAACTTGAGCTTTATGATTGTTTTATCTCATAAGAATAGGATGAAAAATTTTGAACGGTTCTAGAGAAAATGACGTAAAGGAACAAGAACATCCCGTTGTTAGAAAATAAGCTCACAAATTATATATAGCTCGGAGGATTCCACTTGAAACGCTGGTTATACTACCTCATACTTATTACGCAGTTTGAGCAGATAAAACACAAGGTTTAATGTTGGTTTTGCCCCGTTTGAATTTGTTGTTTTTAAAATATTTTGTGATTTACCTTCTCCAATAGAGTCTTTCTCATCTTTCTCAGATATATTATCTAAATTGAGTTTATATTGTTTATGACGTTCAACCACAGTGTTAAGACAATCTTCTAATAGCGAGGATATTGTTATTTCAGAAGGTGTAGCTATAGAGACAAGGAGGCAAAGTGCGCGAACATCCTAAATGAAAAAAAAAAACAAACAAATAAATAAAGTAGGAAGATAAAAAAGAAACCAAAATGTAAGCTATCATATGCTAAAAGAAAATGACAAGCATGAATTTTTATCTAAATTCGACCCAATTATCAAAATGATCATTTTAAAGTGACGAAAATTTATTCTTTTCCATTATAAATATATAAACATCTGTTTACTCCCCCCATTTATAATGTTGTAATATGTTGCAAAGTTGTTAGGTTTAGAATCTGGATCAATTGTTATGCCTAAAAACATTGATTTAGGGGTAAATGGGGGGGGGGGGGGTGCATGTGTGTTGGGGGTCAAAATATTATATTTTTGGAATTTATAGGTTTTTTAGTTCTGATATTAAACTCAGAGATTGTAGATCGGTGAAATACATACACCAACAAAATTCTGCTTTATAAATCACCCGAATTAAACGGTTGCTTTGCTCACATGTGGGTTTAGAAAAATATTTTAATCATATGATTTATAGAAAAACTTTATTTAGCCCAGTTTGGACACCTAGTGCGGTTTTCAGAAAATTTCCAAACAAGAGCAAAATTGCCTTATACGAACCATATTTGTGAACCACATATTATATAAAAAATGAAGTACGGCAAACAATATTCAACAAAACTTTAAAAGCATGATTTTAAGACCAATTTAGCATGATTTGAACGCTTCAGCCCTTAAAGGAATGCGCCCAATAATTAAAGCCCTTAAATGAACCTATAACTTAATTACCCCATGTAATTTTGGTGCTATCTTCAAAAAATCATCGTTACTAATCTGCTGAAATATTGTGACGTCAGCAACAATAGATGTAATTATTGCATTAAGAACAGTTTGTCTTGGCTGGTCCGACAGAATCTTCATTTTTACCTGGTAACAAAAAAAAAATTTTAAAAGCATAAATATCCACAGCAAGATCAAATATATATTTTACCATAGATTATTTTTTCTCATAATGGGCTCATCCAATTTAACGGTTCTAACCATTAAATAAAAAGTATTAAACTTTAACACTATTCCAATAGACCAAAATTGCTTGCATAAATAGATTGTTTTAATCCAGAAGTGATCGAATAAAATTATTATTTATTAAAATATTATTTTGTAATACACTAATTAGTCATCATGCTGGTCAATAACACTCATCTGGGTGTAAATAGTTTTTGCAATCAAAATTATTCTGCCGAACGTTTTTTTTCGCAGTGAAAATTCAATACTCTTGAAAAGAATGAGGGTAGGCGAACACCACAACTTTTATTCAATTTGAAAAAATATGTATTACATTACGAAAAACTCTGAATTTGGACTTTTACCCCTTGCAAATATTCTTTAATGCGAATTTTTAATTTTAATCTATAGGTAATATGTTGTACATCATTAAATATATAAAAAATATTTTGATAGCTAAAATTACCTTGAAAACGGTTGAAAAAACGTAGTAGAAAATATATAAACTGTTCAAGTTCTCCAATATGAAGTGAACATGGTTTTATAGTATTCAATCCTGTTGAATACTATAAAAAAGTTTTGAAAAATTTTTAGGCAACCAGTAGGCATTTTACTAAGATCACAAAGCATGTTTGCATTTCTGGTATCGCATTATCTTTGAATAATAGTAAAAATGTCTTTATTTTATTTAGCTCATTTTTTACTGAATTCTAAACTTTTAAAATAAATAAAATACTTTTCAGATTAGAATTATTAAAATATATACAAACTTCAAGCCAAAATCTTGTTATTTGGGCTAAAATATTAAAACTACACAAACACCATTACTAACAACATGTCATTTTCTCAACAAGTAATTACGTTTTTAATATCAGCAGATAATATTTCTGATTAAACCATTAACTTTATACCTTAGGCAAGAAAACGCATACAAATGAGTAATAAACTGAATCGTGAAGTAGCTCCCTCTCATCTGTAAATAATGTATCTATAAACTGAAAAAAAAAAAAAAAAAAAAAATTAAAATAATACTAGATAAATAAGCACACAATCACTAATGTCAACCTTTGTTGACTAAAGGCTATGGAACAAAGATTTTCAGGATGTGGAGGTTATACAACTACTTTATATAGAAGTCCAAAAAACAAAATTTGCTTTTGCCAAAATGGTTGTTGTTATGGGCCAGCAATACCAGGTCTCCGCAAATTAAAATTTTGCCAAAAAGATGCTGTATTCTTCTAGCTAGGAAAGTCTAAAAAATATAGCTATATTCATTTTGAAGAAGATTTGTCAAAAATGATCTTATGAAGGAAAATCAATTTTTGAATGATGAACAAATGAATTTATTGGTAAGTCATTGGATTCATTCTTGATGAATAAATACGTAATATTAAAAGAAAAAAACGAAAAGACAATACTCAAAAAAACTAAGCCCTATATTTATAATAATTATCAAGAGTATAAGCATTTTCCTCATGTTATTTTTTTTTTTTGGATAAATAGCTAAAAATAAGTTCTCATACCTCGTCATTAGCACGCAGTAAACACTTCAAAGAAAATGTTGTTTAAAGTAAGACTTGCAGTCTTGACATCATAGCAAGTGGCAGACATGTTTATAATTTTTTGAGGAAAAACACCAAAGTAGTATTTTCCACGTTCTGCAGTATAAAACTTGAATCATTTATATAAAACATTGCCTAGTCACAAAATTTTATTTCCGCAAATTTTGAAAAAAGCATAACCGTGGAAGTTTCTTCATACAAAAACACCATTAAAGTGTGCTGATTCTCAAAACTTTATTGACAAGTCAAGGTTAAATTAATAAAAAAATTGTTAAACTTTTTAAAAATCCTGCTATTCATGAATGATCATTAGCTAACAAGAAAAGATAAAAGAAGATAAGTACCTCAATGAAGGACTCACATAAGCAAAGTGATTGGATGCAACTCTGGTATTTGGGATTCTAAAAAGTTATCAAATAATGGACTCTGAAAAAATTAAAAATAAAGAAAAGCTCCATTCTATTTCTTAACAAAAATCAAAAATGCTTTTTTTCAGACAAAATTTCAGCACTTTTAGGAAGTCCCTTTGGTCCAGACAAAATTCTTAAAAAAGTCAACCAGCAAAAATTATCACAAATAATATATTCAGGCTCTAAATTACTATAATGGGTTGAAAGGTTCCCTCAATGGTACTCTAACTTCATCGAAAATAATAAAATAAATAAAGTAATTAAAGCATTTTGAGAAAAATTCTTAAGATTCTTTTAAATTTCAAAAAATCATCATATTAGGATATATCTGGGCACATTACCAAAAAACTAAAAGAAACATTTTCCTTTATGCTGCTACAGCAACACCAATTTAAATTTATGAAACAAATAATGAAATGTTACTCTAAAAGAAAATTTCAAATGAACGGACGAGCTGATGACCAAAATTCATGTGACACTGTCGAGAGTCCAAAAAGGCTATAAAACATGATTTAATTGCAAAATAAATCACTATATAAATTATAAAATTATATAAATAAATAAATCACTTCAATTGGCCACCAAAATTATTAAGTTAAATTATTAATTTGCATAAAAAAATATAAAATATTTAATAACTTTAAAAGAGAAACAATAAAATGATAGCTTTTAGTGCAAATTCTATCTGCTTTGGGCCCGATAAAAACTTTCAAAATAGTAAACAGAAATAATGCATCATTATAAACAGTTTTGATCATGTCACTCAAGCATAATTTCTTAGCAAAAAAAAAATAAAAATAATATTAAAATAAAAAAACTGCTTACAGCAGGTAGACAAACTAGCCTAACAGAAATCAATTCATGGGACCGCAAAACTAATCACTTTGTGAAAAAATTGATAGCCATATAATAAAATCATTTTTCTCCTCGTATAAAAAATATTTGCCCTGAATTAAAGCCTGCGAAAGCAGTTCTTTTTCCAGAATGTCAAAACAAAAACTTATAAAAATCATTTTATCAAAGAATTTATTGTAAAGAAAAATTAAGAACTAATCACCTCAGAAGATTTATTATAAACCTCATGCCACAACTTTGGGAAAAATTGAAACCTCAGTGGAAGAACTTCCACTGCTAATAAGCAGCCTAAAAATACAAATCATTTATTAACAGCATAGTCTTCATGTTGTAACGACAGGCTAACATAACACAGACATTTTTTTTGACAGAGATAATGGAATTAGAAAATAAGCTCTTGAGAAAACTTCAATTTGATTTTATAATTTTTGGACCAAATATGACCTTCGCAACCTGATAAAATCATCAACATGAACAGCATGCTTCTAAAAACTGAGATAAAATTTCCAGATAACATAACTTTGACAAAACTAAAAAACAACTTAAAAAGCACAAAAATTTCAACAGTTCTCTAACAAAACGTAAAATTAAAACAAAAAACGAGCTTTAGACTAAAAATTACCATATTTAGGCATAATTGGACCCATTACCATATATAGAGGAATGATTAGAAAAATAGACCTTTTACCTAGTTTCTATCACAATCCCACACCTTAATGGAAAACTTTAGAAAAACAAGGACCCAGTGACCGATGGAAAATTTTTTTCAACATACCAACTTTTCCAAAACTTAAATTTCAAGAAAAACACAAAATAACCATTTTAAGCAAAGTCTAAATTTTTCCAAAACTAGGCCAATCACCAGGTAAATTTAGATAACCAATATGCAGCAAGATAATATCTTTTAACACCAAACAAAACTTCAGCAGAATTGGAACACAACTACTTGCAATAAAAATATTCTCTTTATTCCTGCAGCTACAACAAAATTGAAAGAGTAGTGGATATTTGAGTCAATGGATACTCTCTATAGTCCTTTAGCTTCGTAAAAAAATTAAAAAATGACTGAATGAATTTTGAAAAAATCTCAAAAATGACATTTTTGGTAAAAAAAAAAACTATATTTAGGCCTAATTCTGAAAAAATGTTGATAGGTGGCCGTTTGGCCAAAAAAAAAAAATGCTGCATACAGTGCATAATGACCTGCATAAATGACCTTGTTTTGGGGCCCTGACCTGGAAAAATAATTTTTGGTAAATAGCTATATAAGTAAAAAAGATACCCTTTATAGATCTTTAAATCTCATATGTCATTTTCAAAACTTGAAAATTTGACACCTTTCAGGACCAGGGAGAAAAAATTTTTGACCAGTGAGTCAAAAGATTTCCCCTATATACATTTAAATTCATGTAGAATTTCAAAAAAAGTTAATTAATAGATTTCGAGAAAATTAAAAAAATGTCAATATATTCGGGTCCAGCTCCAAAAAAACGAAAGTTTTTTTTTTATCAAAACTGTCACTCGCTTAACAATCTTAAAGCTTCTAAAAAAATTTCGGAAGAAAATAAAGAGCAATTTTGGAGTAAAATGAACAAATGGACAGACGAACATGCGTGGATTCATAGGACTAGGTCGGCTTTGCCATGAGTCTAAAAATAATCACAGTAACAGAAAAAAATGATAAAACAAACAAACACCAATTTACAGGAAATGATTTCACAAAAATTATTAATTACTTACTTATTTCTTCAATGATTGGAGGAACGTTATCAGCGTTTAATGCATAACGACACAATTTATCCACAAATGAATGATATCCTTTGTAATATTCAATTAGATTTAAAATATACGTGCCATCAACAAATTCCTACACAATACAAACGTTAGGAATTTAAATATAAATTGTAAATCAAATGTGAACAAAACCACAAAAAAAATCAAAAAATGTTAAAGAATAAAATAGAAAAGGAAAAAGCTCAATTTGATAATTAAAATTCTTAAATGATTTGTTCAAAATAAAAGAGTAGTTTAATGGTGAACTAAATTGTTGATTACCTTTGAAAAGTACACCAAAAGGTGTTGCTGAATGATGAAAGTTGCACCATGCTATATATTCAACTTAGGGTGGTTTTGTTCATCCCTGACACAACACACAATATTAAAAGTAAACACAGAAGGCAGTTAACAAAAAAGCTACTATCACATAGCACAGCAAGAAAGGCGCAACTTGACATTTTTTGGAAAAAAGATAAAATAATATTATTTTACATAAAAAGCGCTCAACTCTCTCACCACATTGCATTTAAGAATAAAAATTCAAAATTTTTTTCAAAGCAAATAAACATGAGCAGAAACAAATATACTTAGAGTAAAATTTCCTTTTTTAAAATGGGCTATTTACACCTGTTTTTTTTTTTAAAGTGGGTATAATTACCTAGTTGAAAAATTTGCTAGGAGCAAAAATACGCACTTTAATATCACCATATTTTGAATGGATTTCAAATTTTTTACAAGGCAACATCAAATAATTCATTTTCATGAATTAAATAATTGATCACATGCAGAAAAGTTAAATCCTGATCTATTGATTAAAAATAAAGTCGATTACAATCAGGATAAGAAAAAAATCGTTTTAAAGAGACATTCAAAGATTAAAATATGTCTCTGTCAACTAAACTACTTATATAATATACCCATTTGTTTTATGTAATAAGGTTACCTGAGTGTTTAATAGACTGAAGGAATGATTTAAAACAATAAAAAGTCTTAAATCTGTTTTAATGACATAACATCGATTTTTCAAGATTTTTTTCATTTTCCATCTTAGGTAGCAAGGTTGTCATTTAGCTTAATTTTGTATTTAAACTAAGTTGGAAATTTTGAAAACATTGCTGTATATCTCTCAAGAAAAAATTTAAACAAAATATAAACATTTACTAAAATCATAAATAATTGCTGATGTATAAAGAAAGGTGTATCCAATAAGCTCAAAAACAAGTTTCTTCAGAACCTTCCATATAAGAAAATTTATCCCAGTAATTTTACCTAACAATTCTTCTTTAATGCTTAAAAAATTCCAATAAATCAGTTATAGTCCACAACGTTCAGCAATAGAATTTTGGAGTAACGGTGGCTACATCAATCGATTTTGATAGATAGATATAAAATGATAGATAGTTAAAATATTAGGAAATTTACAACAGTAAATGAGTTCAAACTAGTGCTTAGTCCTCTTTTACTCAAATATCTTACCATATGTGATTCCACTAAATGAGGATGAAGTGTCATATTCAATTCAGGTATTTTAGATCGTGCCATTGCAGCTTTCCGATTCATTTTGCCATGGCCAGAAGGTTTAGGAAAGTATGGTCCAGAAACAACTAAAATTCAGAATTCAAATAATTCTTTTTTGTGTATTGTTACACTCTCCTTTCAGGGAATAAGCACTCAATTTCTTAGATAATAAAAAAATCATAAGCATTTATTTTTTGCATTTAATTTTTTAATATGTACTCCTGGAATTAATCTTTATTTTTAATGTAATGTGATTAGCAGGTAATAAAATCGATTGTCCTAAGAAATTAATTCAAAATTAGAATTTGTTGTTTTTAAACAAAATATCTTGCTCTACTCGGGACTTGTGTATATATATTTTTTCAGACATAGTTCCATCAAATCACTCATTCAATTAAATATAGTCATTAGAGAGTAAGGACCTAGTATTATGTTATTGTACATTTACGGTGAAGGTTTTTATCATCCCGTGTCCAAGGTTGCCAAAGCAAAAAATATTAATTATGCTAGCTTTTATCAATAATAAGGAAATGTAATTGTACCTTTGTTATTTTTAGTTCATGTTTATGATAGATTACTTCAATTAAATCTAAAAACTGTCTATTGGAGTGGTTGGTTTGCATTAGCTATGTAAATATTAAACCAGTTTTGCCAAGCTAGACTCTGAAACCCTCTTAATTTCATGTCTATTCCCACTTGTTCATCCATTACTACCATTGATGAGAGCTGTTAACCTTTGATCATTTAACAATCAGTGAAAGTTTAGATTTACTTTATTTAAATACGAAAATAAAAAGATATATTATCATTATTATTTTTTGCCTTGTTTACCCCCAAAATCTGGCTAACATCATCAATTATCATCACATCATTTGCCTCATTAGTCCTTAACTTCATGCAAGCAATTAGAAAAGCAATGAGAGGGGTCAAAAAAAACGTGAATGGCTTTTGGCTTGTTTATTTAAATTTTAGAAAAAATGAATTTTCAGCATATTTATTTATTCATATTCATTTGTGAACAACAAGTTAACAGCATTGAATCCAAAAAACCTTCGCTGCGAGGGTCTGAAAAGGTTGATTCTATTTTCACATTATTGTTGATCTTCTACGGAGAGCTCACTTCAAAGTCATAGAGGTTGTTGAGCAGCATAGATAAAAACTTTTTCTTGCATGCAGTTCATTAGCTTGTTAAGGCATACCATTTATTTGGCTGAATATACCATATCACAAAGGTATCCTTGAATTCATTTTTGTTGAAACAAAATTATTTATTGGTAGTAGGTTAAGTCAACTTGACACACCTTTGCTCAAGGTACAAACTATTGCCCTACAGGCTTTATTCCAAAGACTGTCTTGAAAAAAATTTTTTTTTTTTGCTTTGAAAAATAAAAACCTTTTTCAGGCAAAATAATATAATAGCAAATATAAGTATTTATTATTATTTATCAATTCACAAAAACAGCTCATAATTTTCCCGGTTGAATAATTTTTCATTATTTGTCATATCTTATTATTAAAAATAACATTTTTAAAGCTTCACAAAATTTTAGTAGAACTAAAAGATTTCTTGAAAATACTTTTAAGTATGTATGTATGTATGTATGTATGTATGTATGTATGTATGTATGTATGTATGTATGTATGTATGTGTGTGTGTATG
>JAUZNK010003429.1:0-10920 GCA_035046665.1 Euphysa ruthae | reverse complement strand
TATATTAATTAATTAATTATTAATTAGTTCAAATGTTTTTGGATGTTTGCAAAATATCCATTGGAGCATTTATGTGTTTAACCAAGCAGAAAATGACATATGAGAAGACAAAAGTTTTAAAAATTATTATTGTTAGGTGCAAAATTTGCTGAAAGTTACAAAATGAAAATGGAAATTGAAAGAATGAAACAGATTATTCAAAATTTCAATGAATATCATAATTTGGCTGTTTTAAAAACATTTGGTTCAAAATAAGCCACTAACCTGGCCGTTTTTAAAATATTTTATTCAAATTAAGCAACTAGTTTGATCGATTGTAGATCAGTGAGGCAGATCAAATTTTTCAACTGATTATTTAACTGATTCAAACCCGTGCCAACGATCGCCGAGCATTCAATATAGGCAACTGCATTCATCTTTTGAGCTAATTCAAACCCTTCTTTCTCATTCACTCGGTTATGGTTAGCGTTTTCAAAATCTACGTGGTTATCTTTCTTTGTCGCCACAATAATCAGCGGCACTTCTGCTGATCTATAAAGTGGAAGTTCATCTGACCATAAGTTTTGAGCCTCTTGGATGCTTCCTTTAGAGTTTATATCGAAGCATAATATAATAATATCCGAGTCAAGGTAGTGTACAGCTCGCTGCAGGGGATCAGCTTCATTGCATTCATATACATCAAGCATGATTTCGTAGTTAGATGCTTTTTTGCTTTCTCTTTTCTTAATGTTAGGATTATTTGCTGGCATCGTATAGCTGCGTGGAATTTTTGGGATAGAAGAATCTGCCTCATTAGCAAAGTGAATAGATTTTCGAAAATTTGAACGCAATGCTCTATTTAATAGCATGTGGTCGGATGACTTTCTAACTCGATTTGATGAGATCTGTATTCTGAATCGATACGACCATTTTTTAACTATTGTACTGTGCCAATAGGTGTTTTCACAGGAGCGTTTCGTTAAGCAGTTTATTAATGTTGTTTTGCCGCTATCGACTTTTCCAAGAACTAAAATTTTTCGTCTTGGAGTTAGATCCATTGATTAAATCTAAAATACGACAATAATTATTTAATCAAAAATGTTTTATTCAGTTTTAGCATAATATAAGGTTTGGTTTTGCCATGAATGTTTCTTAAAAAACTCTTAAAGAAAATTTAAATCAAAGAATATGAAAAATAAAGCAAAGATTATAAACATTTTAAAACTTCCCAATACGTCACAAAAAACCGTATTCTTTTTTTCTTAGCCTTGAGCCCCTCTTTTACCTCTGAGGTACAAATCTTTTTGATGATTACATTGTTTTAGTTTAGCCGCTTAAGTAATATGATCCTAGTATATCTAACAGAAATGATCTACCACAATAATATGTAAAAACTTACAAACTAACCTTTCCACAGAAATCTGTTATTTAACTATCGATAAAAATCTACCAATGTTCAATAATATACAAATATACATTTATATTCAACTTGAACACCATGTCACGTGTATGCCTGTAAACATAAGCAACTTTGATATGCTCACCAAAATTTACCCATTACAAAGGAGAATGACACTCTTTAGAATTTAGTTTTTCGACATAATTAGGCTTAAGCGGCGTAAATGTCGAAACTAACAGCCGCTAACTTAACTTAGAAATATAGCTTAATCTATATCCAATTTTAAGTTAGGGAAAAAATCGACAATACTGCCCCAACTTGCTAATTTAAAGAATTTATTTTTGTAACGCAAGTTAGTTGCTAGAGAGCTATGGATGTATAGTTTGGCTAATCAGCGTTACGCCCTTTCACAGCTTTATAAACTGTTTAGGTCAAAATTGAAATTTAAAAATTGTTTTAGCCTTTGTCACAATGGCTTGGAGAATATGTTTTACAATCACTGGTGCAAATTATATGTGATTTATGGAACGGATTTAAGTGACTTGTTTGCGTTTGCGTCGTTTTGAAAATAAGCTTTTTTAGTGACATGCAAAGATAAATGATTGAAATAGTGTATATTTTAGATGTGGAAACTTGCAGATTTTCACCAATAGGTTTGTACTACTTTTGTGTGCAAAGCGAAGTTAGTTAGCTTTGACGACCTTTGTTGTGGAAAGGGTAGTTTGTTCGCTTTGACGCCCTTTGTCGGAAAATGGTAGTTTGCTAATTTTGACACGCTTAGGTATATACCTAAGCGTGAATGTGAATAATATAATTTCTTTTATTTTTTCATAAGTAATTTTCTCCGTTTGTTTAAATTCGTTGTATCTGCGTAATTTTATAGTTCGATACCCAATTAATATGTTTTTTTATTTGGTAATTATTTAAAAAAGGGAGGTAGATTTGATTTTTTATGATGTAAATTCTGATCATATGAAGAATAAAAAACACTTGAAATAATTAAATCATTATTTTGCCGCCATTTGGATTCTACCCAATATTGATACGGAAAGCCATAAAAATAAATAACAATACAGGTTGTGGTGATAACAAAAGTTGTTTTCAGAACTTGCCGTGTTGTTTCTTGTTTTTCTAATCTAAACATATTTTTCTCTATAAATAAGCAAAAGAGCAAATTATCTGAAAACAATTTTACATTTTAAAGTATTTTCCCCAAGTGAACTATAGTTTCCTTGTAAATGAATAAGAAATAAGAAGGTTACGTTACTTCTAAGAATTAAAAAAAGAAAAAAAAGACTGTTATTGAATATTTGACAGTTCTTGAAATCGTAAATTAATGAGAATAAAAGAAAATAATCAAATATAATAACGTTGCTTTCTAATTATAAACTTGGCAAAAAATTTTAATTGATTAAATGCTACCATACTCCTTAAGCTACGCATAGGAATTTTAATGAACCTTTGTTTTGTCACGTAATTAACAATTTTTAAATACTTTTACGATTTTAGATGATACAAGTACGTTTTATACCTGTTGCAAATACATTCTTCTATTACGTCGAACACCTTAATTCTGATTTTAAACTTGATTTCAAAGTGGAATTTATTTGAGGCGATAATTAGTTATTATTCGTGATAGATTCAGTTTCAGAGAATTACACGGCATGATGGAGAACTATATATGATTTCTACAAGTATTCTTATAAATAAATTTGTTATTTAATCCTTAAACCAAGGTTCACCACCCAAAAATAAAGAATTTCTGTTGCAAAAAACTTTAGTCCATTAGTACATACCTGTTATGTTTGAAAGTTATACTTCTTCTTGTGCTTTCAATATGAATAAATTATATTTGATATCCTTCTCTAATATATTTTGAAATAAAAAATTACGTCATCATATTGCTTTTAATTTCCAAGTATTTCCTCCCATGCTATAACAATATAATAATAATGTCAGATTCGCAATCAGTTGGGATCTGAGTTTAAACATTTTTTTATTTAAAAATTTCTCTTAAAATGAAGTATCCGAGTCTGTTGTAAAAAATTATTCAGGGGATGTTCATCTTCTTGATGTCCTTCTTGTTTGCCTTTAGCTGAACCAACTAGATTCAATTCTTTTTTCTTGCCGATATTTCTCTTCTTTTCTTTTTTTCCTCCTTTTATTCGCTTGTTTTTAATAACAATTTTTGCATAAAATTTGTAGGATTTTGTCAAGAACTATCAAATGGTATCACTCCTTTGGTCAGCTTTTCTGTATGAGTGACTCCATCCAATTTAACCGTCATATTTTTTGTAATATTAATAATTTTGTCATAAAATAATTGTGTGACAATAAATACAACATTTTTTTTTTGTAAGATTGTTTTTGGAAAATAATTTACTATTGATTGAATGATAATTGATTGACAATCCACCGAATTTTACGTATAGATAACATTCGAGACTAGTTGTAGCTATTTTTCAAAGATATGTTGTTAGTTTTTGTCCAAAAAAAAAAAAGAAGACCACATTTGATATCATAACAACAGAATTGATACATCAGCTTCATAAGTTCGGCTCAAGTATTTCTCATATGTCTTACCTATATAAAGATTCATACAACTGCATAAAATTAAATTTTTTAAACATTAATCACTGTTCCAATATACATGACACTATATAAAAAATACAATTTAGACAGCATAGTGGGAAATAATTCTGTCATTAGCTATATTATTAGGCAATATATTAGGCAATTAGATACAATAGGAAATAAAATATGTATCAAAATTTAAGAAAGTTGACAAAGGATTTTTTGCCCATAAGATACAGTTTGAAACAGTTTTTTCAAAGAGCTGATAACATTCAATTTTAGAAAGTGTACAATTTAATTCTCTAAAAGTTTGTTCTTTGCTGAGATTCTACCAGGCTATAAGTAATCTGTGACTATAGGAGATTGTGCAAGCTCATTAATTAATTGGAAACATCAAGTAATAACGTTTCTTTTAACACCAAAGGGATTTTATTATAAAATTCTCGGAGCAGCGTCGTCAGCTACTATAATTTAAATACAAAAATTCTTAAAAAAGTGTCACATCACTGGCTTCTTAAATTACATCAAATTATCTTCTATGGCCGATTTCTGAGATGCACAACGAATCTTCTCCAAATATTTCAAATATTTCATAAATTTTTTACAATGGTTGTATTGAGTTTCAATATCTTCTCTCACTTTCCTATCAAATCTAATTTTCCAACTTTTCATGTTTGTACTGCTTTTTATTTTATAGTTAATTGACATTTTTTCTTATTTGGGGAAATTGCAGAATGATTGTATTTTTTTCTTCCGTAAAAGGGATTAGTTTTCAATTTTGATTTGGCTTTATTTTTCAATAAGGTGTTCTGTTTCAGATTTGACTTAAATACAGTTTTTCAACCTGCCTTTGAATATTTGTCGTAGTTTAAATATTTATCGCATTTCTGTTAATATTGGTATCGGTTATTGGAGTTTGGTTGTTAAGTTTTTTTTTTTTTTTTTTTTTTCTACTTTTTCGAGAATGTCGTCAAAGTAATCTTTTTTATATATAATTATACTAATCAACGATGATATTAGAGATTGGGAGCTCAGTAAATGCCAAGGATACATGAAGTAGTGTATTTATGCTAATACAATCACGGGAGGATCAACAGAGCAAGCGTTCGAAGGTAGCGACTGCTAAAGTTGTATGGGGGTGCATAAAAAATGCTTAGATACTCATGAGACATATAGAGTTGAGAACATAACTAACAACATTAGTGATGTAAGTATTGAAATGCACGAAACTTTGAGAGATGTATGTAAAAAATCAAAATAATGATGCATTGGTGTACTTGAATGAACTATTGGTGTTTAAATAAATTTTAAGAAGTTTATTTTGATACTTAGATGGACACTCAGTTATTTAAAAGATAAATCACTGATATTATCATTTGTGGGAACAGTGCGCTAATGCAATATCGAGAATAATTTTAAAGCCGAGCAAAATATGACCCGTCTCTCTTTTGCATTAGACCACCATGACAAGGTTTGTTATAACGCCTACAAAACCATTTAGTTGTCGAATATTAAAGAAATGAATTACGAAGTTGCCAATCAATTGAGAATATAAGGTCTCGGTGGTAGCATAACATGGAATAAATATTTTGACATTATTAGTGACTTTATAACGGAACTATTCAATAAAGAAACAAAAGGACATTCGATTCCTTCAGATGTGGATTCAACACGGAAGCTAAATCAGTTAATATGTGGATAAATACAATTTACATCCTTCCATATTGTAAATAAATCTACACATATCATCGCATATGAAAGCATCATCAAAGTACAAGGTAGTAAAAATACGTCTGAAAGCCTTGCAGGTTCAAAATTTAAAGAACAAGCTGCTGGGTTTGGGGGATTGTAAATTGTTTTCGAATTGTTTTCAAATTGTTTCCAAATTGCTTTCGAGTTGTTTTCAAATCGTTCGTGGTCATAAAATCGAAATCGAAATTCGAAATTTAAAACCAAAATCAAAATCTAACGAAGTATTTCCAACGTATCTGTTTACAGAAGAGCCGATAGGTTTGGTTCTGATGTACTAAGAGCTCCCATTTGAGCTTAAGGTAAAGAAAATAATTGGCTCCGACATGGGTTCGAACCCATAACACTAGGATCTGGAGACCAATGCTTTATCTGCTCAGGCAGAAAACCATAAAAAGATGGAAGAGTCCATTGTTAAAGATATGACACGAGCCCCAGTAATCAGCGCTGAACAGTTCAAATGTTTCATCAGAGAATGCTGAATATAAGTGTATGACAGCTTCTTTTCAAAAATTAAGATGAACAAACTTCAAACTAGCATTAAGAAAAAGAAAAATGCGACTAAAACTCTCGAGGTATTATAGGAAGATTTTCAAGCATTTGAAATGCTTGTTTCAAAATCTTCTACACTAAAAGAAGCATTCCTATAATCTAAATTCTCGGTACTATTGACTGTGGCTACACCAGATTGTCATTTGTGTCAATCAGAGAAAACAACTTTTTGAAATTATTTATTTTCCAGAGGCTAATTCAACATCAAACATTATGCCAAAAAATGCAGTTTGGTTAGTAGAGGGAATGGCAAGCATACAGGCATTAATGTCAAAGAAAACATAAAGCAAGTGAGTAGAAAGTCTAATTTTTCTCATCAACCTCTTTTTTTAGCAGAAACTTCGCTACTCGCAATGATCAATGGTCCTCACAATCACGCATACAATGAGGAAAAAAAAATCAACGAATCTATGTTGAAAGTCTTCAACAACAAATACCATCCAGGATGCCAATGGGACGAATTAATTCGAAATGAAAACAAAACACAACTTATAGAACTTATTAAAAGTTATTTATCTATAAGAATGGGTGCCGATTTTTTTCGTTTGATTTGTGTTCATAGCCCTTCAAGTACAGATTGATGTGATCATTGCTCCCGAAGATATAGATTTTTTCCTAATTTAAGCTTACAGAAAGTACAATGATTAACTCAAACGGTTCTTTAAATACGATGCAGAGAAATACGCTGATATCGCTGCTGTCTGAAAGGGGTTGTATGTTTTGGTTCTACCTGATTTTTAAGCGATCAAAGGCTGTGGTACAACGTCGAATGCATCGTTGGTTTTTTGGTGAACAGATTCCACCATTTTAAAAGATAGCATTGTTATTCCTGTTTGTAGTCGTTAATATGATTTTTTATAACCTACATCATAAAAGGACATATTTGGCCTTAAATTGTATGCAGATAAAAAATAAAAATTTTTTAAGCATTTTGTATTTAAAGCTGAGGCAGAGCAACAAGCTAAAATTCTATTGTTCTGTAACAATAAACCTATTGTTCTGTAACAATAAACTCAAAATATCTGTCTTGATATGCTTATAAGTTTAATTTTTATAAAAAATATCTATTTGGCTCAAGGAAATACGTTTTTTTTTTTTTTAATTTTCGTGAATTTTTACATTTAGTTCGTGATTTTTGTAGGTATGGAGTACAGGAGAAGATAGCCGGATGGCTGATGAAGAAAGCAGCATTTCGGAAAAACAGCCAGTATGAAAAAGAGGCTAAAAGCGGATTCAAAACGATACTCATACAATAGGAAGCCGACAATTTTTCAATCGCAAATTCAATCAGTTTTTCATTCAAAGAAGGAGATTCCAGCAAAAAAAGTGCATGGTAAATTTCTGATTTCTTATCTAGAGACGACTCTTGATATGAACGGTTGCACTAGATTTACATATGCTATATTATGTATACATTATGTTTTGATTTCTAATAAAAGTATATTATATAGCCATAGCGTACAATATTGGGATATGTTTACACAGCATTAAAACAAAACAGAATCCCAGCAGATTGTTTACATTTTAATCGGAAGTACTGCTCTTAAAACACAATAAACCAGAAATATAACAAATTCCAGGGGTCTTGAAAATCAAAGGTTATTACTATTAATCCTTTACACAGATCTAAAGATGTTTTAAATGCTTTAAATTATACTATATATGATCAGGAAATATTCTTTAATAGTAAATATTAATCTATAAATTTATTTTTCTCCATAAAGTTAATTGATAAAACGATTTTAACATAATCCCCTGGTTTTCTATTCAAAAAGCCTGAGTTTTGATCCCCTACTAATATTCTATCAACTTCTTCTTTAAAATTTTTGGTTAACCATATGGTTAGATTGTTGTAAGAAATTCCTTGCCTATGTTACCTTTCGATTGTTACCAGACTTTATTTTTTGCAACCCGAAACGTCTTACTTCATCTGTCACGTGATTCTAAAATTTGGATGGTCTAAAAAAGTGTGTCTCGCAAATGATGGTTTTACCTATTTTGCCAATTTGTCATTTGTTTCGAGGAAATATCCTGTCTTTGGCTGGTAGAGCAAAAATATAGTAATAACAAACACAATCACTGCTCAAAAAATAGTTTAAAAGAAAGCAATATAATATTATAAAAAAAAAAGAATTTGTTATTTTCGAAATATATGACTTTTCTCTTAATTTTGCAAAAGTCTACAAAAATTTATTTAAAATAATCGCCTATACTGCAAGTTTTAACTCAAAAAAAAAACCCAGATTAAGAAGGTTTTCAAGCCGAAAAACCGAAAAGCCAAAAAATACAAAAATTAAATCTACCTATCGAAGAAAATTGGGAAGAATAAAAGAGCAGAAGGAAACCTGAGTCTGAAATGAGAGACGGCAAGAAAATTTAAAAAAATTTAGCCAAAGTGCAAAAAGATTTCTTTCTAATCTTTGCATGAAAATGTAGCTATTACAACATTTAAAAGTGATAACTATTTAATATCAAAGGTTGAAAAACATCATTTTCAATTATAAAATTACCACGTGCTTTGTTTTATAACCACGATTTTTTTAACAGCGAAGTTTGTGGTAAAAACATACAATTTTCAATATTTTCAAAATTAGGAATATTGTTAGGGTATATAGCCGATCATTGCCGAAATTTGACTTTAACCTAAAAATATGGTTTGATATGTTTCGGTGAATGTGTGCATGTTTAATAATTTTCATAAATATTTACGAATCTAACTAACTTTTTATAATTCAACACTAAATGGAAATATAAATTAGAGTCAAATATTTAGATAATTAATTTTGGAATGCTCAAGTTTGCTGTTTGTTTTCATATTAAATATATATACTGTATTAAAGATGTTTACAAAGTTTCTGAACCTGGATATAAGCATTTTAGGATCGCAAACATAAAAGCAAAACGTTCCAGTGATCATCCCGCTCATTTCAATACACTTAGTATGAACAAGTCAAGTCTAGTTATATTGGCATTTATTACAACAGCTGGCGCGGTTATCGACTTCAAGCCGTGTATTGTCGGTATGACTAATGGATGCAGCATCCCATTGGGAATGCCGTTCCCTTATAAAGACTTGTACTTACCAGCCTGTGAAAGACATGATATTTGCTACCAGTGCGTAAGTGAAACAACTTACGCTTTTGAATAAAATTTGATTGACAAATTTTTGAAAATTCGCTTTCTTGTACTTTTTTTTTTTTTTTTAAATTCTTCGATGTATGATTTTTACTAAAAATTTGTACTTTACCTGCTAATCGAATTTTTAAAATCCGAACAATTTATCTTTTTAATCTGGCTATTTAAATTTCAAATCATTTTTTGAGAAAAACATTCAACATCTGACAAACAAAAACTAATTTTACAAAAATAATCAACAAATATTTAATACGTTAACATCGAATATTAAATTAATGCCGCAAAAATAAGTAACATCCGAAGAGGCAGAAGATTAATTTATGATGTTAAATCTCGTCTTACTGAGCATTTGCTTAATAAAGTACCATTGAATTAGAGGTCACATAGATTTCAAGTTGTACTTTGTATGAGTTTTCTTGAAAGTTTTTTATCCTTTTTTTTTTTGTTTTCTTTTATACACCAACTCATACTAACGCATGCATTTTAGGGAAAGGAATACAATTGGTCACGTGGGGAATGTGACAGATCATTCAAAACAAACATGCTGTCATTATGCAAGCTAAAAGAAGATTCGAAAGCAATGTCGCAGTACACATACAGTCTTTTTGAAAAAATAAAATCAATTTTTCATATCGCTGCACAACTTGCAAAGTGGATTGGTATTAAAGCTGATACCATTGATCATTGTGTTCATGGTACAAAAGTGTATCACAGTGCTGTACAAAGATTTGGACAGGGTAATTATGCAAAGGGAGATACAAAGATGTGTAACATGGCGTGTGCCAGTTTGTTAGGAGACCCAAGAAATCTTATAAATGCATAGACTCAACTTTTATTGAAAGTGGAAATTTTATGATTATGATATTCTCCTATACTTTGGAAATGCTAATTAAATTGTATTTTTATTTTCGATATAAATTCTCTATGCATTATATATACTAAAGAAAATTTTTAAATAGGCGGAATCAAAAGATAAACGTACTCAGGTGTTGCAATACAAACTTTTTTACAACATTCAACTATATATAGATTTATTTCAACAGAGGTCAGACAAAGAATATTTGAATAAAGTATTTTTCTAAATTAAAAAATTCACAAGTTTTGATTACGATATAAAATATTGCTTGTCTTTTGTTTGCTTTTATAACGCACGCTTTACGAAACTAGAATAATTTTTTGTCTTCTTTCTCACCCTGAGCTTTTTAACATTACAGTAAGGAATTACCACCCTTTTATGTCACAGTTTCTGTGTAGAATTCTCACCTATCAACGAAAAAAAATGTGTGGAGAGTTGCTCTCTTCTGTTAAAATTTTACCACGCGTTAACTATATTATAACCACGTTACTGTAATAACATTGTGCCCTACAGCTATTCATATCAGGAAACGATAAAATAAATATCAATAGTTGAGAAATTCATTGAATTTGAAAACAATCCTGCGAGTAAATCAGAATATTGCAATATAAAAAAAGACAAGTATATATATATATGTGTGTGTGTGTGTGTGTGTGTGTTTGTGTATATATACATA
>JAUZNK010003428.1:0-10920 GCA_035046665.1 Euphysa ruthae | reverse complement strand
AGTTTCTGAGCAAAACTCATTGCGAAATGCAACGCTAGCTCAAATTGGTCGGGTTGTTTGGTTGAGCGAATTTCGTATACGCAAATGACGTAGACGCCACGTGGGCCCATCTGGAAATATTGTCTCGGCAATTTATTGGTTCCCCACGTTAAATATAACATTCTCTCTCTCTCTCTTCATCTGCTGCATTTGAATTCTGCCCTCCTTGAGACGATGCGTCGAAATCCTCTAGCATATTCCTGGCGACATTCACCAACAATTTCAAATTCTTTACAATGTTTTTTTAATGAGGATTATCAAGACAAGAAAAGTTTACTTGTGTGAAAGTGGTTTATTGACGTGGCGCTCTTAATTTGACTTCTACACTGGTTGAAACAAAATTAAAGCGAAGCAAAACATGTGACATAGCTACGTGCTTTGACAGACAGACTAGACTTAGTCTTATAAAAAGCAGCAGTAAAAAATGTCAACGATAGTATTATATTGTAGAAAATAGTATGACAGTAATACTTTTTTAAGACCTGTCACTTAAGATTTCATTTTATGGAATCATCAGTTTATGAACTAAAATCATTAGCGCCAACCCAGCACTCCGTAATACCAATTATGTCAAATTAATGGGAATCAAGACCTTAAACTGGTGATGGTTATGATTATAACCTGTGGCCTAGGGAATTATAACCATTGACTATTCGTTTTACTACTTAAGATATGATAACTACCTATCTACTGCCGCGCTGCTGACTGAGTAAGTCAAGTTTTTGGGTGTATTTTTTTGTTCAGACAACTTTTTTTTCATACCCAGTTAGCCAAAATTTACAAAAAGAAAAAGACAATATAAACCAATCGTGTCCTTACTGCAAAGAATATAAAACATAAATTTTCATACACCATTGAAATGGCCAAGATGGTAACCAAGAATGAAAAACTTCCTATCAAATCCTGTCTCCCAGAATATTATATATATATTCACTTGTCATTAACTTCAATAGCAAATTTAGTTGGTTACTCTACAATTTACATCTACTGGGCAATTTTATTTTTAAATTAAAATCGTAAATTAAAAGGTTTTTTTTTTGTTTTCACATTTTTTCTTAACTTTGCTATGGCTAAAAACGTCAGGTCGAAACTTTTTTTTTAAATGGAGGATTAAATTTTTTTTTCTGGTTTCTATGCAACACATTTATCTAACCTCATTTTGACTATGCCTGTACCGCCTGGCATTTAGGTTTAAACGAATATATAAAAATCCGATTAAAAACTACTCAAAAAAAGTGTATCCGTTTCTGTCTTGACTTAAATAATAGATTCCATATTGCCACTGATCAGTTCAAAGAAATTATAAATCAACTACATGTCTGAAATATTCAAACTATCTGACATCCCTTTGATTCCATTACGAAATAATTATTTGAAACTGTATGCTCCTCTACGTAGAACGAATATGGGCAGAAATCGTCTGTCATGGAAAGGTCCCTCGATTTGTAACTCGCTACCTAATAATGTTAAGAACCATAAAAAGCACAACACTTTTAAGCATGACCTTAAAGAATTAATTTAAAGAGTTCGCTTGATAAGCTTCGCAGACCGAATGTCTACAGGAGTTAACTTCCATTTTTACATTTTCCTTTTTTTCCTAGTGCGCCGATCGAGAGATCACAGTGGAAATATTGTCATAACAGATAATTTTTATGCTTATCCTTGCCTTTAATGTATTTTTTTGATTTATTTTGTTTTATTAAAATGTATCTTTGTAAAAGGCAGAATGAAAACTTACTTGCTCGCTCACTCACTTACTTGCTTAATTACGTACATACCTGCTTTCTTGCTAATTTTTGCTATTGGTTTTGGGATGACAAATCCAAGTTAAGCCCAGAGATATTCTACCAAATTTATTCAATCCAAGCGCTTGTCAAATTTGGAATTTTACGTTTTATTTATGACCTACTGCCAGATAAGAATAGACAAACATACCTTAGATTTCTGACAGAAGTTTCAAACAGGGTACTTCAAATAAACAATCTGAAAAGAATGTTGGTTGGCTTTGAACTAGCTGCTATCAACGGTATTAGTGACGTTTTCAATCGAGATATTTTTTTCATTTGAGCAAAAAATATTACGATACATATCAAGAGTGCAAATCTCGTGAATTAATACAACGATTCAGATTTTCAAGTGCACATGAGGATGATTGCTGTCATTGCGTTTGTTCCTCCAACCCATGATTGCAGACGATGTCTTTGAATACTTTGAATACACATACATAGGAAGTTTTCGTAGGAATGCATCAAGGCGGGCACCGTTATTTACAATAGAGTTTTGGAACAACGTAGCGACCAATAGCTCATTGAAAGATGGCACAATGGTTTTCAAGCCAATGTATCATCTTGCCATACTACATTTTTTTAGAAATTTCTGTTAATTTGAAATTATTTGCGTGCTGTTGGCCACAATTTAAATTTTTATGATATTTTTTTGGTTACGATATTGTGTTTCTTTCTTTTTCAATTAAAACCTTTACAAATGTTAATTTAAAAACACAACATTTGTTTTAATTGGTTAGTCCCTTTTACCATAAATAGCTTTTATTCTATTATAAAAAATTTTATTTATTTATTGACAAAATCATTTATTTGGGGTCAATTACCCTGGGAGCAATTATCCAAGGGGAGGATTGTCTGGGGTGAAATTATCTGGATGGCTAATTATCCTAGGGGGGAATTGTCCGGGGAATTATCCTAGAACTCATCAGAACAATTAAAATTACGAAAAAATGATTAATGGCAAATTTCATCGAATATTTTTTGGTAATATTTCAGATCTGTTTCTTATTCAGACTTTACAACCAACAAAGGTAAAAAAAAAAATAATAATGATAATAAAACAACTTTTCGACAAATATTAAACATTAGTTAGAACACTCCAAATATTAAAGCTTTAAATATGCAAAGTTATATACAGTAAGTATGAATTTATATAGATTAAACATTTAAAATATATATATATATATATATATAAATAAGGTAATATTAGTAAGAGTTTTTTGATATATAACGCAGTTATTTATGGACAAATTAATTTAACTCAGGTCAATATCTCTAAAACCCTTAAACATAGCCAATCAAATCTAATGTTTTTTAGCAACTAATTGTATTTAATATTACATAAACAATTTTTATAAGCAAAAATTTAACAAGTTCAACAAAAATAATTTGCACCTGTTTCAATCCGACTCAATTTAAATATGAACCTAGAAAACAGAATATTGCCTCAAATCCGAATTGATTGAAACAAATTTGACAAAGCTAGACTACATTAAAAAAGCATAGTAAATAATACTATAGAAAACAGTTAAATAATTCATAATTCAATTCTGATAGATAAACCTAATAAAGATGAAGAAGTGGAATAGTTGAACCAATTTTTTGTAAAACAGTGAAGATATCTGACTTAAATTTAAGGTCAAGAGAATTTGAAATATATTTTGATTTGTCAACTCAGTCTTTCTTATCACTTATAATGATAGATTTTTTGTTGTATAGAGGCATAGAGGCAAAACACTCAAACTCAAGGATATTAACAACTAGAACTATAAAATAACAAATTTAGCAGTAGTCAAGCACTTTTATGTTTAAACGTATCTTAATTGAACAAGACAAGATAAAAGTGAAATACGGGCAGCAAAAACAACTAAAAATTTGTTACAAATAGGAAATTTTGCTGAAATTTAGTCAGCAAGATTACATGAACAAATATAAAACAAGGGAGCTTTGGCTAAAAACCATGACAGTACACAAAATGTAATGATTATTATATGCCATTACAAAATGTTTAAGGGGATTTTAAAGCAGATATTTACAAAAGAATTTAGCATGACAGCAAACCATGCCATTAAAAAATCACCATAACAAATATTTTTGAAAAAAACAATTGAAGTCTCTTATCTTGCTTCCAACACGATTATTTTTAGGAGACTTCGTTCCCAGGTCCTGTATCAGGATGAAAGCCTTCATTTATTGATTCTAAAACAAAATATACATATTAAAAATTAAACAACGTTATATGAAAAACTTATATCCGCAACGGATAAAGAAATTTTTTATATCCCAAAACTAGGTATTTTTATATATTTTTATATAATACTCATAGACTCATTAATAGTCTATTGAAACTGAAAATTTGATTCAATCGATTCTCAAAACTGCTATTACATTTTTGTAATCAGTTTAGCATTACTTTCTAAAGGATTTTCAAGCCTCTATCAACGCTATCATTTAAATTATTCATTATCATAGTTTTTAATAATTATGAAGACTTTCTTTTTATACGTTATCCGGGTGTAAAAAATATTAGCTTACATTAAAGATAGTCAGAATATTAAATAATTCTAGTCTTGAATAAATAGGTTTATAGTCGTTTTATCAGCAATCACGTTGATTTCTAAGAACTAGCATGTTTTTGTGTTTAATGTGGGAGCCAACAAAACGCCTAAACTACATTTCCAGAAGGTGCTACGGATAAAGGGAATCGAATTCACACTAACAGATATGTGAAAACAATGTTCTTCAACAATTACTTTGTCATTTCCAGATTAAGAATAAATTTTGAGTTTCATTACATATTAAAAAGATTATTTTTTATTATTATTAGCATATTTGTAATCAAAATAAATAAATATATATATTTTTTTTAAAAGCTGAAACTTCCAGTCCAAATTAAGTGCTTATCATTTTGGATTTTGTGGAAAAGAGAATTGAATAATTTTAATGAAAAATTACCACAGAGAAGTAATGAACTGGTTTTGACAAAAATTACCAGATAAACGAAAAACAATAGAGTAGAGATTTATTCTATTTAACGGTGTTGACTCCACCAGGGGTGTCAAAAAGCACTGTCTCTTCATAAAAAAAAAACTCTTTAATTACACTAAAATCGAAATAATAACATCTAATTATAAATCTTAGTTTGATATCTAAATATTTTATTGAACATCACATATAAACAACCGAACTCAACTTTTTCACTTAAGAAATAATTACGGGTAAGCATTTGTTTTTATTCTCATCACAGATTTATTAGAAATTATATATTCTTTCGCAAATATTTTTCTAATGTGAGAGTTAAATCTATGTTCAAGTTTTAATTAAAAAGACGAAACAAGAGCATAAAAATTACCTGGCGATGCCGGCTTCCAGTTATTATATATATTGTTGTGATGTGGATCCTCAACTTGGACAAAAGTTTCATGTGGTGCAGGTACTTTTTTCATTTCATTCGTTTCTTGAACTACATCATCACTAGTTTCATAAGAACGAGGTCCTATTAGACTAAGAAGTACAGGCAAGTAGACCAACCCGTGAAACAGTCCAAACAGAACAACAAGCATGAATATCTAAAATAAAATCTGCTGATATACTATTTGGAAATTAATTTTTGCGATTAGAGGAGTCAATAAAAAAAAAAACGTTTTGTAGATCTTATATTTATGGATTTGATGTCCGATTATAATTGTTGCTCCGCTTTAAAAATAAATAACAGGAAATAATAAATGAAAATCAGTTTATTTTGCAAATTATATCAAGCAATATTTTGCAAAGATCATTGAAAACAATAGCCTTTTGCAGAGTTCAATTAAAACTTTACGAAAATCAATTCCATCACAAAATCAATTTCAGGAAATTTAATGCCGTTAAAGATATTGGTGTTTTTCGGATGCACATTACGGCTCATAATGCACAGTGAAACTTACGAAGCTTCAAAGAAAAGAATTTCCAAAAACCTAATTCTGAGCTATAATTTTTTAAGAAAAATAAAGCTATCGTTTTTGAACCAAAGTGAACCTTGGGCCTCAAAACAAGAAATTTTGACAGTTGAACATGTCAGTTTGAAGTCATTTTCAATGACTTTCTAGTTCCATGCAAAATAAACAAGCACTTGGTGGCTACCAGACTCCTAGAAATTAAATTGGCCATAAATTTGTCACATTTCATAGTTTCTTTCTCAAAAATTGTTTAACATACACGAAAAAAAAGTATTAGTTTCTCACGCCACAAAATATTCCTACATCTTGTAAAAAAAAGTTAAATATTTCGCTTTTAGATGTAAAATAATCATATTTGGGCCCTGTAAAAAGAAAGAAGTATTTTAACAGGTCGCTATTTGAGTTAATGCTTTCTATGTTCCAATAAAAAAAAAAAAAAAAAAAAAAAAAAAAAAAAATTAAAAATTTTGAATATTTTGATAGGTTGTCATTAGGGTCAAAAGGTGCCCTCTACTCAGTCTTTTATGAAAAATTACAGAACAAAATGTAATTAATAAAAAAATAATAATTTAAATAAAATTGAAACTTTAACTTTAGATCTAACTTTAGTCCAATTTATTAGTAATCTTTCCTAAAATAGCAAAAATTTTCAGTAAAATTAGAGTGTAACTTTTTGTGAAAAGTAAAAAACACTGATGTTTGCTTTCTTTCATAAAATGAAGCCATGCTCCGAACATGAACTTTTAATAAGTGGCACATGAGTCAAAAGATTCCTTCTATGATCCTTTAACTTCATGCAAAATTTCAAAATAAAAATTAATTAACAGATTCTGAATAAATTTCGAAACTGTTGATATAAGGCTTGAAATAACCCAACCATATTTGAGTCAAGTATAAAAAAACAGCTGGTGTCGTCGCATTATGGCCTCATGATTTCATGCAGAATTTCAGAAAAAATTATGAACAGTTTTGAGAACAAACAGACTTGTAGACAGACATGGATGAATTCATAGCACTCCGTCGGCTTGCACACAGACACAAATTGTGTGTTCAAAAAAACATGGGTGTAAAAAAACACAACTCACCTTGAAAAAAGTCGAAAATACATATGACTCAGACCCTGCCAAGAATACAAATGCTAAAAACGTACTGAAGCCTCCATGTACTACTGCAGGCCCGATATCTGTGAGTGCAGTTCGTGCTCTATCTGAAATTTTAAATTAGCAGCGGTGTTTATGATAGTAAAGGAAGTACAACTAAGAGATGAGCAATTATGTCAGGACTGAAATTATCATTATTTCCTAGAAATATTAACCATTGCAATTTTTTTTTTTCGTAAGTCACACAACTTCCTGTTGGATGCTTTAGCTTAAAAGAAAAATATCGATAGTTATGACATAACACAAAAAATGGTTATCAGAAAATCATAAAACTTGTTCTAAAAGTTTACCCAAGTGCTCAGCAACGAGAAAAATTATTTGAAAAAGTAACAATCAATTATGTTTTTCTCTTCAACACATGAAGTTCTGGTATAAGAAAACAAGCAGATTTTAGACAAGCATTTTTCTTAGAAAAATGTTGAATAATGTTCAATAGAATAATACAGAGATAATAGAAATTTAATAATAATCAAATAATTATCATTAATTATAATTTGAAAATTAATAGCCATAGCAAAAAACATGAAAAACTCTGAAAAAGTGATGCAAGAAAATGAGGGTTTTAAATATTTTGATTTTAGAAACTAAATGTGCGCTAAATAAGTTTATACCGCACCAAACAGTTTAAAACCAAGAGTTAATTTTGCTCCTGGTACAAATCAGGGTTATAAAACACCAGGAATCAAATTATTTTTAATGTAAACTAAATGCCATTTGAACAATTTTAAAGTGGAAAGGTTAATTACTCAGCACTGAGTAATTTTTCACTTAAAAAACTACAACAACAGAAATAACTTTAACATACCAACTTTATTACCAATCCTTGCAGCCATAAAAGCATGCCCAATATGTGCAGAATAATCGACTGACAATCCAATAGCAATAATAAGCTGAATTGTAGACACAGTGTCAACCGTCAAACCCCAGAAATGCATATATCCTGCAATATTAACCTGCAAACAAGTAAAGAAAACAGTTTACCACAGAAACATCTATATCCTACAAATTCTTGGTATTCATGTTTGATAATTGTCTGTATTTTATCGGCATTCCACTTTTTTAAGAAAAATTTATCTTTATGAGGTTTCTTAGTATTTGATTTGGACCTATGCTCAGGATATTAGGAAACATCAGGCACTTATAAAATTGCAAATATAGTTCTTAACAAGTTCTTATAGACCCTTTGGCTGCTTAGGTTGTTATATTTGAGCAAATAGCTTTCGGTTTCTTCATCAAAATGCCTTTGGTGAAGAATCTTATTTTTGCGCTATTCACTTGCTTTTGTTCTGGTTATGCTAAGAACTAAAACTAGGAAGCCTCAGAAACCTCAGAAACTATAAACATAGTGGCTACATTTAAGCTTCATCTGTGTAATTAAAAGAAAAAAAAATGCCATTATTTGTCATTTAAAAAACTTGAAAATTGATCCAACTTTACATAACAGAAGATTCTTGTAAAACTTTAAATATATAAGCCAAATATATTTTGTTTGTGTAGTTAGAAGAAACTATTGCTTTGACGCATTGTTAGCCTCATAGACTGTTGGGTAGTCTTAGTTTTTATTTAGCTAACTCTCAGTATTATGAACAATATTCCAGGTTTTTTGCAGTTTCCCATTTTTTGATCTCATGAACAAAAACATTGAAAACTGAAAATGCAATAGCTAAAAATTTGAAATTCGTTTACTTGCTTCAAGTTTCTTAAACCTTTTGGTAGCTAAACTTAAATATAGATCCAAGTTTTCCTAAAAAAGTTTCTTGTATATCTCTTACTGTTCTTGATTTATAAGTAAATGTGGCTTTTTTAATTACTGCTAAATCTAAGATTTTTTCAAAACTTCAGATTGTTGAAAATAACTTTCCAAAAGCTTAAAAACCTTGGCTATTCGCTATTATAAATTTTTTTTTTATGAAATCAAAAAGTCTGGAAATCAATTGTAATTATTTCTGAAATTTAAGAGTTTTGTTCTCGGCCAGGCCTTCGATTTAGTAGGCTCAAACATTAGTTAAAACTCTGCAATTACCTACTTGCGTTCTGTAATATGAAGTTCACAGATAACTTCAACTGAAGGTATTAACAAAAGTATTGGAAAAGGGTCAAGTGTTTTCGGCCGTTTAAGAAAGCACCTATGGAGTTGAGATGACATTACCGTCAAAACAAAGACGAACGTTTACAAAGAAGCTATACTACCTACATTATTTTATGGATCAGAGACATGGTGCATGACAAAGGCAGATATTTCAAGGATGGAAGTATTCCAGATAGCCTGCTTAAGGAACATATCAATAATAAAACGGACTAGTCATATACGAAATGTAAAAGTAAGAAATTTATGTTGTCAGTAACCATTTATAGAAAAACAGATTTGAAAAGGCAGTCTAAAGTGGTTAGGGCATACTGATAGAATGGATTCAGTTGCATTCTGTAGAAAACTATAATAAGTGACGTAACAGCTAACTGGAAATGCACAAAAAATTGCCAGAAGAAAACATGGAACAAAGTGGTTGTAGATGAAGTTTCTGAAAAATACATATGGTGCTGCAACATGGATTCATGATAACAGAACGATAATCACAGACTTGGCTCAAGACAGATGTCAATGAAGAAAACTTATATCATGTGTGAGACAGGCGCCAGTTGTTTAAAGACGAGCTTCAGCCTAAAGTTCAAGTACGCAATTATAGCAAAATTAAGATTCTTGCATAAATCATTTTTCTAGCTATAAGTTAAACATATATATGTCAAAACGAATACTTCTAACAGCATTAAAAATGTGTTGTAAAAGTTATATTCTCTAAATTACTTTACAAAGTCTATTTTATAAAAACTTAAAAGTTTAATGTTTGAAAAACGAAAAGAGTCGAAGTTGCTATAATTTTATCATTTTATCACCGAGTTCATGGTTGAATTGTCCTCAAATAAACCAAATAGGCTTTCAACCTACAAAATTTCTGTTGAAAATCAATTTTTTGGCAAAAAGAACATGGTCACATACACCGTCATTAATAATTCGGAAAAGAACTGGGGATCCTCCATCTTTTCAAAACATTAATCAGCAACTGTTAAAAGCATTAAAACTTAAAATGTATTTATTGCTCTTAAAGATAGCTCTTAAAGATTCAATAGCTCTGAATTCATAGTTTAGATCAGAGTTTGAGTCTCCAACAGGTAGATAATTGATTGATCTTATAAGCATAAGACCTCTTTCAAAGTATTGCATAGATGGATTTCTACATTGCTTTTATACATATATTTATTTGAGCATGACTTTTCCACATTATTAACACATACCGGATAACCACGTTCATCAATGTGTATCCAGTTTTAAGTAGTGATGATATCAAAAGTGCCTATTTGCAAAAGATCAAATTTGGCATATAAAATTTGAATTTACCTCTGAATCTTCAACCTTTGGTATGCTGATCAGTGTCAATTGCACTGTATCTACAATATCAAATTTTAGCGAAGTGGTGCTAATAAACGTGTTTCTTATATAAAAAAAAGTGAAAATTTATACGTACAGTTTATTTTAATGTAACTAAAGTAAATTAGAAACTTACAAGTGTAAACCCAACACAAGAAACAACCATCAAAGATACCCATATGTTAACAATGAGAAATAGCGTAATGAAAAACACAATGATTCCAGCCAATGCAAGATTACGTATTAGTTCTGTAGATATTACCTAAAAGTTATAAACCATAAAAAGGTAGTAAATCTATAAAAATTGAATAGAGAAATTCTTACTTTCGTTTAAATGTTAGCGCTTTCAAAAATTTGAAAGCGCTAACATAACTGTGACACATAATAATTAATATTAGCTTGTTTTTGTACAGTATATTTTTTTCTGGATTTATCATGATTAAAGCATTTTCTAGGTTTTTTAAGCTCAAAAATTATTTATTAATATTTATATATTATTTGTGTTTTTAATTTAACATTAGTTAAATTATATATTCATTATAAAACCATAAGCTCGTCAAACCACATATAATATA
>JAUZNK010003427.1:0-10920 GCA_035046665.1 Euphysa ruthae | reverse complement strand
AGTCGAATTTATTAAAAGATGACTAGTCCCCCCCCCCCACCCCCACCCACGGCTGGACTCGAACAGGAGGCTTAGGGCATGTAAAGTGTTTGTATGACATACTTCTGAGCAATATGCCCATATTCAAATTAAAAAGAACATATTTTTTATTTCTTTAAAGAAATTTTCGAACATATTTTTACCTAAAGAGATATTTTTTTAAAAATCTAATTTTTAAAAGCAATCGTAAAAACCATAATTAATAATAAAATTGTTTTAATATTCCATAGTAGCAGTGGGGGAAACCATCAAAAATCGACCTATATGAGTTTTGTCAAAATATTACTTTAAATCGACTACATTCCGAAAGAAATCTATCAATGGTAAATAATGATTTGTTTATGCCACTGCCCATATAATGTTTTACAGGTAAATGTTTATTGTGTACACCAAACATTAACTTCACTTAGGAAAAAACTTGCGTTAAAATGAAGGACAATTCTTTTTGTGGAGCACAGGAATAAGCAAATAACATTTTTACATATGCTTTTGTTATAAATCAAGTGTATTGGGTTAGTTTGCGGGTTATTTCATTCTAACTGGATAAAACATTTCAAGAAAAGTAGTTGTCCAAATGTTAAAAACATACGTAACTGTTTTTGAAGTCCAGTACCACTCACTGTGCTATCAAAAATGTATACGATTTTGTCCAATTTCACACTTTGTATAATATTTTTTAGGAAAACTACATCCACTTATAAAAACTGAGTTGGAAAAAGAACTAAGATGTCGGAAACTCTTTGATCAGATTAGGAATAAAAAAGATTCAGTGATAAAAGAACAAAAAGCCATTTAGAGGAAAACAAAGTGTACTAGCAAAAGAAATCGATTGTTTAAAGTTATTAAAACATGAAATTTGTTATGTTCAACCAATACGCGATTTAGCAGGGCATATGCAAAATATATTCTTAGAACTCAAACAAAACTTCGCCAACCAAGAAGAATCCAATTCATACAAATCTTTATATGAAAATTTATACTTTCATACTGGGGATACTTGCCCTGATAAAGAGGTTGCTAATTTTCATAATATCTCTTTATTGTAAAATTTGAAAGTTTGAGGCCTTATCATGCACGATATTTGAAATTCAATAAGATTCACCGTCACTCTCATGAGGTATGGAAATTCCATTATGATGGACGTGTAATATTAACAATCGCGTGTTTTTTTAACACAGTTGCATTGACACGAGGAAAGAATTTTCATAGCACGAGGTATAGGTTCTAACTTAAGTGCGGTAGGGACAAGATAAAAAGGGGGAAGTGGTGAGTTCTGGGCCCCGACGTACAATACAGCCTCTACCTTCCTGGTGTGATGATCGCCGTGTCATTGCGATTGCAGCTACAATTCTTACAATTGCCTCTCTCACATTAATGTGTCAAAACAACACCTACCCGTGGTCTCCCCTGTTTTCGCAGAGTTTGTTTGGGAGCGTCCGACTACCCAGCGGTATATCTGGATCCTGGGCAGATGGAGCTCATTAGTCTCATAAGAGACAGTCCATCTAGGAGATGATAAACTCCGATTTCAAAAACCAAACTGGGCAGATGGAGCTCACCAGCATTGATATGCAATCATCTAAGGGAGCATATCCCAACAGAAAGCCCTAGTCCTACTAGTCAAAAGAGATAGTGACAAAATAAAACCCGTCAGTATTTTTGCATTTAATTTCACGGATAAATTTGTGCTTAGTATTTAGAAATACACCCTGCTATGAATGTAAATGAAAATGAGTTTTTATATTATATTATATTTATATTTTGAAATTAACGGATAAATCACGTATTAAAATTGAGTGCATGTTAATTTAAAATAAATTGAAATCGTTTTCTTATTCAGTGGAAAACCTACGACTTAGAATCTGAATCTGGTTTCATATTCACAATGAAATTTCCCACTTTGTTATGAAATTTATGCCTGGTGTTAATCGTGCTTTTTTCATTGCAGCATTAGAAGACGGTATATTCATAGTAGAGTAAATAATTTTTAGTCACCTAAGAGAAATGACACTTTCTATGAGGAAAAAAAAATAGTAGAAACCCTATCAAAGTGTTACGTAACGGATTCTTCCTTGAAAAATCGAATAGCAAACGGAAAGGTGTATATATATGTTTTGAAAAAACTGGTTATAATCGAAAATTAAAACTGGAAATGGTATGAGAACAAAAAAACAAGGTAATTTTGCTTTAAAGATAAGGAAATAACGTCGTTCGATATTTCTTATATAATATTATTTTATATTATTTATATTATGTCATTTATTATTTTAAAAGTTGTTTTACTTCTAAAGATTTCAATTTATCGTACATTACTTTTTAATCCTGTGACATTCTTTGTGTTATTTGCTTTGTCTAATTTTTTTTGTCCAAGTTTGTAGGCAAAAAAGCATTTCTTATTTAGAAAATAGGAATGCCCGGTATGAACCTATGACCTTCGTGTTATCAAAATTACGTTCTATTCGACTGAACTGACGTTGGTATGCAGAAAAAATTTTTAAGGGTTATGTAAAAATTGTTTTTGTATAGGAGAGCAATATAATCGACAGCAACTTTAGACAGGTAAAATGAAAGGATTTTTAATATTTATTTATTTAATCAGTTAGTTTATCTTAATTTTTCGTTCCTTAGGAGAAAAATAATCAGAAGATGAGAAGGCTGAATCATCGTCTAAGTCAGACGAAGATGAAGAATTGCGACTTTCAGTGGAATTGTGGCAGTACACAAGACAAGTACTTTTAGTTGCTTTAACATTTGAACGACTTCTACCTTTAATTTAGAACAGGATCTGAAACTGAAAACTGGCTTGTGTTAGGCTTATCGGGCTTTTTAAATTTAAAGTCTTACGCTCAAATCACAAACACACTGCAAATGCATCACCTTAAATATTTTTACCTATTTATAATTTGAACACCTATTATTGTCACTCTGATGGCACAATAACACTAGTGTGAGTTTTAAGAGAAAACTATCTTTTTATATTTATTTTTTTTTTTTGCATAATTGAATACCAATATTCCTATTAAATTTTTTTAAAGGAACATTTATGGAAAAAGGCGGTAAATTGTTTCACAACATCTTTTTCTTTCATTCATTTCTAAATAAATCTTGGTTTACATTGCAGCTAAACTAAAGCTAAAAGTTTAAAAAATAACGATATGTGTTAAAACGGTGTAAAAATTAAAAAAGAAAATGAATAATTAAATTTTAAGTTCGTTTTTTGATAGATGAAACTTGTTTTTTTGATACTCGCACATAATACAACGCACCAAGCGTGACAATCAACTGGGTAAACTCACACAAATACACGCCAAATGTGACAATCAACCGCACATACTCGCACATGTACACGCCAAACAGAGTTCTTTTTGAAATTTTAAAATTTTTGTAAAACAAAGGCAATTTTTGGGTTTTTCTTCTGGAGATTTCAATAAACTAAATTTTGGGATATTTGTTAAAATAGGTAAGTCAAAAATTACGATATTCCATTGAAACAACGAATATCGCTTTGTAACAACTGACAAAAGTTAAGAAATAATCACTCGTTAGGTCTCTTATATCATTGGGTACACGGGCGGAGTGAAAATTTTTTGATTGCATCCTCTTAATTTCAAAACACTTTCACAACCTCACCAGATAAGAAAAAAGAATGAAACCTATACTCCCTACAACTTACTTTAAAAAATGAAATGGCATCAGCATAAATCTTAGTTTTGTTTTTTGCGAAATAATAAAAATTTCTCACATATTAATAGATCAATAGTGCAATGCAGATAGGGGTATTATCAAGAAACTGAAGAATTTATATTTAGTAAGTAATAATGAAGTAAAATAATCTTACAAACCATTTCTAAATTAAAAATACATTACATGCACCCGTTTTTCTCAAGTTATTTTTGACACCACCCAACACAAAATCCAAGAAGATGAATCTGATTATTTTGAATACTTAATGAATTTTTTTCACTTTTGGGAGAACAAGTACATCATCAAAGCTAACGAACCTCTCATCTAATTGGTTTTATCAACAATCAAGATATGTTAACCAGATGTTATTGAAAAGATTTATGATGAGATTTCAAGGATCAAAAGTCTGCAATCTTTACTGAGGAAATCGTTTAAAGGTACAAAGTGGTCAAAACAAATTAAAACATTTCATAACTGCATAATTATCAAAATTATGTTTTTTAAAAATTATTTTTGGAATTGAAAAATATTTGGCGTTATATGTCAATTATTCAAAATATATATTATGGGATAGTGGCTTAGTAATATGACAACTCGCTTTTAATCCTTACTTAAAATAAAATAATGACTTATCGGAGAATTACACCCTGATAACTGCCAGAAATGCAACTGCCTCTTAGGAAATTGGCGCAATGGGAATACTCTTCTGAATATTTTTCCTAAAGACAAGGCTTAATAATTATTTCTAAAAATTTAATTGCTTTATGTATCGCCTACTTGCAATTTAACAGCTATGGTTTTAATTGGAATAATTATTCTCCAAACTCTTTGTAAAAACAAATACAACAAAGTAAATAATCTATTCATAACAGCAAACACGTAGATGAAAAAAACATACGTAAACATTGGATTGGAGACTCTCAAATAATCACTTTGGTCTCTAAGACATTTTAGAAAAAAAAAGAGATGGCGAAAACTTGATATCATTCCTAAGAATCTTTTTACTGAAACTTTATGATTTTGATTGTATTTCATGTCTTTTTTTATTTTTGCCCATTTTTCGTTTAAATGGTTTACTGATGTTACAACTACTAAAAATACAAATTCATGATTAAAACACTTATTCGTGGAACTTTTTAAACTGTCTCTTTATAAACTGAATATTGCAGGTAAATTTTTGACATTGCCTTTAATGAGTCCAAATAACTTTTATGAGTCCAAATAACTTTTATGAGTCCAAATAACTTTTATGAGTCCAATAAACTTTTATGAGTCCAAATACCTTTTATGAGCCCAAATAACTTTTATGAGTCCAAATATCTTTTATGAGTCCAAATAAATTTTATGAGTCCAAATAATTTTTATGAGTCCAAAAAATTTTTATGAGTCCAAATAACTTTTATGAGTCCAAATAACTTTTATGAGTCAAAATATATTTTTTAAGAACTTTTATGAGACCAAATAACTGTTATGAGTCCAAATAACTTTTATGAGTCCAAATATCTTTTATGAGTCTAAATAAATTTTTTAAGAACTTTTAAGAGACCAAATAACTTTTATGAGTCCAAATAACTTTTATGAGTCCAAATAATTTTTATGAGTCCAAATAAGTTTTATGTGTCCAAATAACTTTTATGATTCTAAATAACTCTTATGAGTCCAAATAACCTTTATTATTTTAAATAACTTTTATGAGCCCAAATAACTTTTATGAGTCCAAATAACTATTATGTGTCAAAATAAGTTTATGAGTCCAAATAACTTTTATGAGTCCAAATAACTATTATGTGTCCAAATAACTTTTATGAGTACAAATAACTTTTATGAGTCCAAAAAACTTTTATGAGTCTAAATATTTTTTATGAGTCCAAATAATTTTTATGAGTCCAAATAAGTTTTTTGTGTCCAAACAACTTTTATAAGTCCAAATATCTTTTATGAGTCTAAATAAATTTTTTAAGAACTTTTAAGAAACCAAATAACTTTTATGAGTCCAAATAACTTTTATGAGTCCAAATAATTTTTATGAGTCCAAATAAGTTTTATGTGTCCAAATAACTTTTATGATTCTAAATAACTCTTATGAGTCCAAATAACCTTTATTATTTTAAATAACTTTTATGAGCCCAAATAACTTTTATGAGTCCAAATAACTATTATGTGTCAAAATAAGTTTATGAGTCCAAATAACTTTTATGAGTCCAAATAACTATTATGTGTCCAAATAACTTTTATGAGTACAAATAACTTTTATGAGTCCAAAAAACTTTTATGAGGCTAAATATTTTTTATGAGTCCAAATAACTTTTATGAGTCCAAATAACTTTTTTGAGTCTAAATAACTTTAATGAGTCCAAATAACTTTTATTAGTCGAAATAACTTTTATGAATCCAAATAACTGTGAAATTACTATGCACAGAACGAACTCATGTTATACGCAAAAACTTTTATTGTGATCGTAAATTACATCACAGTAACCACTATAAATCCTGAAATAAAATTGATACGTAATAAATAACTTCCTTGAAAGGCTTTGTGTTTTACTAACCAAATGCAATATCACCGCGAATAATTTAGTCACAATAAACATGTTTCTGATTATTAGAACTTACCTTCCAAAAGTATTTAAAATTAAAAGGATAAAAATGGATTTAAAATAAATTGAATGATGAACATTTAGTTAAACTGTTTTAATTTTTCTATAAATTAGTATTGAAAAATAAAAAACAATAAAAGAAAAAGAAGAAAAACAACAACAACAACAAAGCATAATATATTAATATCGTAGTTCATAAATCATTATTAAATGGAATGAAGAAACAAAAGAAACCTAAAAAGAAAAATACTTATCATCTACTTGTCTTCTCCTTTTTAATTTAGAGCGTTGTTGGGAAGGCAAGTTAGCCAGAAACAACGTCATTTGTCGTTTTCAGGCTTTTCCGTTTTATTAGGGCTTTATTTTGTCTATTCGTTAAAAAAAGAAAACATATCTGGTCCGGATATCTTTTGATTTTAGGATTTGTTTGAGCTGAGTTCTTTAACGATATATGGATCATTTGAGCTGTGAAACTTGGCAAAAACATTTGATGGAGAATTGGATTCTGGGTCGGTCTTTCCTCCGCGGCTTTGCTCAATCGTTTTGGAGGCAAATATTCTAATTTTTTTTCTGTGTTAGCCCAATTTTCCTTTGGTTCCAATTTAATGTCTCTTAATACCAGGGTATTTTCAAATTCACATATTCTGTGCAAATTGTTGATAAAGATTTACTTTAAAACAAGGATTATACTTGCAGTGAAGCTTTACCTAATATGTATTGTCATTACACCGATTTTGGTCCAATTTATTTCTTAAATTTGCTTATAATTCATAAACTATTGATTTTTGGCATATAATTACTACAGGAAACTTAAACAGTTATGAGCTAGAAAATTATCCATTCAAAAATTTTTTTGATTATTTTCTGAATTATGATCATATTTTGCACTTAGGTTTTTTCTAACAAAAATACAAGAGGTCTCAATAACAATTGTTATTTTTTTTGCCGGTTCCTCATATATAATGACTTCGACAAAAAATCACACGTCGGAGGGTGTGAGGGAAGCAAATGAAGCAGAATAGCCAGATAAAAGCCTAATAACAAAAAAAATGTCATCCTTTTAAATAGAATATTTTTGTTTTAATATTGAAATTTTGATAAAAATGCTTATATTCTACTTTTCTAACATTAAAAAACTTATTTTTTATGACCTCTTCACAAAAACTTGCTTCTTGCTACGAGTATTACTTGTTTAGTATTCAATGCTCCATGAAAGAGGTGCCAATGCTATAAATATATTTTATCAATAGTTTGATGTAATGAATTTTTTTTTTTGTCAGTATTTATACTATTAAAATCATGATTTCCATGTCATGGACCAGGTTCTTCTGAAGCAACTAGAAAACAATCGCATTTGCTGGCATGTCTTTTTTGGTAACTTTTTCCAACTTTTGTTTTGTTTGCGTTTATATCTTGCAATGCCATGAAAATTAACAGTTGATTTTTTCCAAATCTCTAAGCTAGATTTTAGTTTATTGTTTTTAGTTCCTCTGTACCACCAACAATTTCTTACATTATTCTTGAAAAAAGTTATTGATGATCAAAGCTAATATATTCTCAATCTTGTAACTAATTGAAATAAATGCTTGTACTAAATATTTCTTTCTCATCAGGTAAAAGTTCGTTTAAGTTACTTTTCCAATACTATGCTGCAGCTTTCTGCATCCATTATCTTGCAAACACCAATCTTTGACACGCAATAAATGAAACTTTTTTTTTTTATCTTTTTTAAAATAAAAAGATTAGATAATCTTCTTTTAAATAACCTTAACTTGTTTTATGTTGATTTATATTTACTTACAGTGTCCTTTTTAAATTTCATACCGTTTAAAATGCTACACTAATAATTTTTTAAGCATGTATATATTTGAAAATATCAATGTTTTCCTGACGTGGTGTGGTTGAGATACCAAAATCTGAGAATCTAAAAAATGCTGAGTGTGCAAAGTTGTTGTTTATCTTCTAAAAAGATATCCAAAAATCAGAAAAATCTATGTTTTTTCTTGACGTGGCTGAGATTAGTTAATGTGGAATGAACAATGAAAGTATATCAAAATATTTTCGATCTCAAATTTGGATACTAATCTGGGGTTTTCAGGACCTACATCTTATTCCCAGTTAGTTTTGAACATTTGAATGGAAAGGCCAACCTATTTTTATTTTTTATGTGGGTCAAAAATTTGTTTACAAACTAATTTGTTAAAACGGCCAGCGGACATTTTCCTGGTGCACTCAAACCTCCCATTTGAGCCTACGGTAAAGAAAATTATTGATCCTGAGTTGGGTTTAAACCACAGCTCTAGAATCTGGACACAAATAGTTTATCCACTTGGTTAGCCAGAAAAACCTGAGGTTGTGTAAAAGCCAATAACAATAAAAAATGCAATAAAATGAATATGTCATATTACCATGTCTAAAAATTTTCTTTTTAACAAATTTTTTACCAAAATTTGGGCCATCTTACCGTTTTTGCCAAATATATGGGTCTTCCACCACTCAGAGCTCGATAATCTTTTGACTTGTTATGGCAAACATTAACAAACACTCACTGAAAGATCCAGCTTGATAAAACTTTTTTTCTAATAACCTCGAATTTTTTACTTAATCACTCCGACTATGTGGGTACCAACAATTTTCTCTTGACCCAAGTAGTGTTTTTATTGTGAGTTGTGGGTTACTGTCACTGCATTGATTTTTTTGCTCTCACATACTTACTTGCAATGATAAATTTATCTCAATCTGATTAGCAAGAATGTGTTTACTTTGTCAATGAAAAATACACAAAATCTATGTATCTCAATCAAAATAATGCCATTTTGAACTCATCAAGACATAAACCAAGTCACATTTATTATAATTTAACTACTAAAGAAAAACACCATTTGAAACACAGAACCTTGTTTTGTTAATTCCAATATTGATTATTTCTTTGAAATGTATGTTTAAAGTAAGATTAAAATTTTTGAATTTTTTTTTGATAGTGCTATCCTTAGTTTATTATTGTAAATAACTTTATTTTACCATCTCCTTTTTATTGCGTAATTAGGGCCATTGATACTAGATAAGTTTACTTTCTGACTTTTTTGATGTGCACTGATCAGATTTGTCTGTTACAAACACATCTAAATACCTTTATTTACGAAATTCAAAAAAAAAAAAAAATTAAAAAAAAATTTCATCGACATTTTACTAGTTTTGACTTTGTTTTTTGTCTTTTGGGAATTCCTGTTTCTATTTTCAACGTTCTTTTTGTATTTATAAAATTTAACTTTAAACATGCTATTTTTTTTAGATTTGAATTTTTAGATATGTTTTATTTTATTACTTCAGTATTTATACTTTTTAACATACGACATCTCATTTTTAATTTAGGTTTGTTGAATAGCCAATATGGTCTGTCGGGAACTCAAATTAGTGCTTATGAAACTTCTCTCACTCACATAAAATATAAAAATTTCTACAAATAAATTCCTTCAAAACAATTGGTGTATTATTTCTTAAACTTCTTATGTTAACGTTATCTGGTGACATTGAGTCTAATCCTGTACCTTCACAATATGTTATATAAAAACTTATTCAAGAACATTACACAAAAAGAAACAGCATACTATCAAAAATTCAATATTTAAGAAAGATTTCAATCATTTCCAAATTATAAATTATTGGAATTTCTGACAGTAGGCATAATAGCCTATAAATATAAATGACAGGGAAATTGAACTTAGTGGATACCAAATCTTAAGGTAAGACGAAGATCTGGTGGAGGTGTTAATTGTTACATCAAAGACGATCTTACTTTCAATGATGTTACACCCATAAATGACATTGAAAACGTATTTGTTGACATTCTCCTCCCTTGCACCAAACATTTTACAGTGATTACAGTTTACAAGCCACCTGATATAAAAATTTGACTCTATAATACACACTCTGCACCAAATTTTTGAGAATGGAAAAGATATTTCTTTTAGTAGACCTAAATGTTAATATTTCATATAATGATAATAATTTTCTTCTTGACGACAGAGCTTTCACCCAAAATGCACTTTTAAATAATTATAGTGAACTTTGTTCTACATTTGGTCTTACACAACTAATCAGGGACCCTACAATACTAACATCAAACACCTTGTCGGTATTAAATAACATTCTCTCAAATGCCTCGGACAAAATCACACAGCAGTGATTACTTGAAATTTCTCTTTCTGATCATCAGCCAATTTTCAGTACCCGCAAAATCACTAGGTTAAGATCGGGTACGAAAATGTTCAAACAATGCAGAAGTATGCACAGTTATAATAAGGACTTCGTAAATGAAAGATTAAGTCGTACAGATTTTCCAAAATATGAAAACTTTGATAATGTTAGCTTGGCCTTTGTAGATTTTTCACAAAAATTTAAACTTTTGATGATATAGCACCCAAGAATACAAAATATTCTCAAGAGTGGTTTGAGAAATAAGTTGCAGAAAAAATAGCTATAAGACATACGTTGTATAAACAATTTTATTTTTTATTTATTTTTTTATTTAATTTATATTTCTGCTACAAAAATTTACAGTGTAAATAAAAACGTAAATAATTTTTTATAAAGATATATC
>JAUZNK010003425.1:0-10921 GCA_035046665.1 Euphysa ruthae | reverse complement strand
ATGTCTTCAATTCGGGGTAAACGATAATACTATAGGGGGTGGCCATTAGAGTCTTTTGATTGAAAGTTGTTAAAGCATAATGTTGAAGAACAAGACCATTTCACCATGATCTTAGTTAAATAAAAATACCATTAAAAAAAACCTATATTATAAATCGCTTTGTCGTTGCTTTCTTAATCTGTCACTATAATATTTTTGTAAACAAAGCTACAACTTTATTTTTTTCCCCACATCGCATTAAGTTCTTTACCAGACTCCACCGTATGAGTTTGGCTAATTTAATGTCTGCTTAATTTTTATCAACCGTATTTGCAAGAAGCAAAGTTGTGGAAATGGGAAGTACAAATAAAAAAACAATTAATCTTAAACTTTTACAGGCTTTGTATATTTTTATCGTGCTTTTTTTTATATATATATTAAAAATAAATGAATATATATATTAATTATAACAATAATTATATTATTATTTTCAGGCCACAAGTTACAGCTTCCCTTCAACAAAACTATAGTAGTCCAAATGTGGCTTTAATCATCTAGTTAATGTTTAGACTAGAAAGTCGTCTAAATTTTGTGAACACGTTTCCCGCCATACTGCACGTTAAAAAAGTAAAGTGATTGATAAGGTCTAGTCTAGTTAATATTGAATAAAATCGTGTTAATAAATAAATGTACATATATTGCAACAACAAAATTGTTAGGAAGAACTTTTTCCTCAGAATCTGTTTTTCACAGATGAAAATATATCTGAGAAAAGCGTTTAGATTAAAAATTAAAAAAAATAAATTTAAAAAATATATATATATATATATTAGTTATTTTAGTCACGCTTTCTAAGTAAGTAAGTATTTATTCTGCCACAAACAAATATACATTAGCTATGAAAATTACAAAACAAAAGAATAATAAAAGAAGACTACGATAAAAACAAATGGTGGCAAGGATAGGCACAAAAATTGTTTGTCACAACAATATTTCTATTGTGGTCCAGTTATACATCAGACACAAAAACTTAAAATTTTAAATCTTATTATCTATAATATTTCTGGGAGTTCATCGGGTGGGATTTTTCCAGATGGTAGTTTTCCGGACACTATTTGTAAGTATTTATTAAAAAAAAAAATGAAATTTATTTTCACGTCAAAATGATGCCAGAAATTATTTAGAAAACATCAAAACGCTCGTAATGATATACTTTTTCCGCCCTTAACGATAATATACAATTTACTTTCTCCACCCTAAAAAAACGTATGTAGTCAGTCAACAGTAATATAAAATTCATAAAAAATGATACATTAGAAAAAAAGCTGACACTCGTTTAATGTTTCAAATATCTAACATTAAATTTTATTGTTAAGTTTATTTATTTAAATTTTGTTAAAGTTTGTATACGTCATTATCAACTCAAAAACAATAATACTATAGAGTAAATTACACAACACACAATATACGGTGTAAAAACACGTTGAGGAAACGATCATCCAACACCTACAAATCGCTCAATTTTATTGCTTCCATTTTTGCAGAAGCAAAAAAGCAACAACGCAAAAAATTCTCTATAGTAAGGAAGGTTTTTTTGCTGACTCATTAGTTTTTTTGAACCGAAACTCTGGCCAAAATACACGAAAAGATTCGCTAAAATTCTTGCTAATATTTTTTCCCGCCTTCACATTTATTTATTAATATTTAAAAAATAGATTAAATCGAGCCAATACTTACGAAATCAAAACAAAACCAGAATTAATTTTCTTCACGGAATTTTATTTAAAAAAAGAATCATTAACAATCCATTCGAATGATCTTAAACATCTATATTTTGTTTCCTGTCTTTAAGCAAAGGCGTGAACCGTAAAAGGCAAATTGTAAATTCATTTTTTTGTATAAACTATTCTTCCAATAGATCAAAACCAAATAAAAAGCAATTTCAATACCGGCGACAGAGAATTTATTCCTATTTAGCTACAACTTTATTGTATATTAATCACTTTTTGTTTGTTGAATTCTGTTGCAGTTTTCTTCTATAATCAATTACCATATAGCTTGACTTTACCATTATCTTTACTTTTTCCGTAAAGTACTTAAGCGCAACGTAGGTCTGAGCAGGAGGACTATTTACATTATGTTTGTCTGGCCGAGCGGTTAAGTTTTTGGTTTCTGTCACGGAGGTGCGAGAACAAACCCTTACTACAGAGACCAATGACTTTCTTTACCTTAAACTCAATAGGGAGCTCAAAGTACATCAGAACCAAACCCACGGCACCTTCTATAATAGATTAGTTCGATCTATTGGCCCAACGTTAAAATAATCGAATAAAATTATCAAATTTTTCATTGCATTTCTGACTGAATGAATTGAGAAAGTGCTAGATAGCAAAAGTCAATTTAGTTTTCAGCTGATTATTATGAACCATTATTACCTGTAGATCAATTGCTATTGACTATATTTAAAATTCCCTTACAAATTGTTTGTGGCTAATAATTCATCACAAGTACGCGGCTATTTCGAGTAAAAGTACATAAAACGTGTATACTCTTCAATTTCAAACTTGTACACAGCGGAAGTGAATTTCGCTTTCAACAAATTGGGTTGTGCATATTTTAATATACCTAGATCTATATTCATTTTTTGTAAAAAAACATGTTAAATTTTAAGAAATTGTCTTTAATCGCTCCTATTTATTTATTTATTTTGATTTCGCAATATAAAGAGTGTTCCAACCCACGTGAGATTTTCAACATCAATCTGGGCGTTTGAATTAATTCAAAATCTGTCTTTTATCGTTAATTTGGGGTGTCATGCGTTCAAAAAAATAAGTGGTTCACCCCTCATTGGAAATTGCTATTTTTCAAGATTATTCACGTAAATTTTAAACCCTCATTTTATCAATTTTTCGTGTTATTTATTCGCGGTTGAGACCACGTGTGTACCTTTTGTTGATGAGCCAGTCACGGAAGTTATTGAGAACAAAGTATTTATATTAAAAATGAAAGTAGTGTATTTTGAAGAGCACCACCAGAATCTCATGCCCACACAAGAAAATATGAACGCTTAAAATTCTATCAGTAACACCAACTCCTCATTAACATGCATCTCTTCTAGGTTAAAAGTTTCTTACCAGTGTGATTACTGGTAGATGATAGGAATTCTCAACGTTTTAAACGAACGCGATCTACAACCAGAACTTCATATCGAAAGTTTTTTGTTTTTTTTTTTTTTACATGGGAAGACTATAAGCGTAAGGCAAATCATGATACAAAAACTACCTAACTATCTAGAAAAAAGCTGAGAAATAAGTGTAAAAGTTTTGGGGACCAAAACGTTGTTGAAGAAGGAGAGGTTTATGGAACTTGAGAGTTTTATATTTTTGTGCATCATTTTCTCAAAATCACTTTTTTTAAATGCCGTGCATCATATAACATCTAAGAGAAAAAGTTTTGAAATTTTTAGCAAATTCTGCTTATACACTATAAGGTGTGTCCTGAAACAAGATTTTTAAATCTCGAAACATTATCTTATAAGAGTAAGTTTCTAGTCAAGAAATGTAACATTAAAAAATGTGTCAAAACGAAAATATATAATAGAAATTCACCACAAAGAAAATCGCTTTTTTAACTTAATTAATTTTTTTTCCAGCAGAACTCAATAGTATTTTAGTTCACACCGTACAACTTCAGAACCTAAAAAACCAATCCGTGGATTTTAAGAACCATTCATCTTGTATAAAGGATTAAGAAAAATTACTTGAATTGTAACATTGGCACTACAATGAGGTTGAAAATACATCTTTTAGTCTTCCATATAGAGCTGCGCTTTCATTATTACAACTATCTATTTTGTATGCATCCGTAGAAAATAAGTGTCAGGAACAGTTATTTGCAATTTTTAGAGCTTTATTGTCAATTTGAAAGGTGTCTATCTTTTCGAGAATTTCATCAAGCATATCTCCAACAATAATTTCTTCTCGCTCTTCAAACGCATAATTCAAAACCATCGGTTGAGGCTGAAGAAATAATATCTCTAATTGTTCAATTAATCTTTCAAAATCTCTTGGGAATTTCAAGTTATATCAGGACCTAACATAAACTACAGTCATATTTTAAATTAAAATTGGAAAAGACATCATTTTTAGATTTTTACATCAGGAAATTTTAAAATTTCATTCGCTAGATAATACCGAAATGATTAAGTTTTAAGCATGCTTGAAATCTTAACGGTATGAACTTTTGATTTGGGTCGAAATTCAAAATGTGAACCGTCTAAACTTAATATAAAACATTAGCACACTTGAAGCGAAATAATCCTGCTTATGCCTACAGAAAAAACGTGCAGTGCTTTGAAAATAAAATTCTTTTAAAAATGTCACTTCATGGAAAAGCTGAGCTACGTTAACCTGATTAAAATACAGAGATAACTTTCTTGAAGAAAAATGGATCGCTGAAGGATTTAAAGCCATAAATTAAACTAGTCAAGTCGATTTCTATATACCTTTCGTTTCCAATACATTACATAAACGAGTTTCAAGTTTTCTGAACCATATAACTGGTGACCTTCACAACTAACTTTTATCTAAATCAAATGTAAAAGTATATGAATTTTACCTAAGTTCTTAGTTCAATCGAGGCTCGCTTTACACACACTAGAATTTAGACTACTGTTTAAAAAGAATGGAAATTTTTGAAGGGTTCAAAATATCCCAGTATATGCGAGACTATCATATCTTGTTAAAAAAAAGAAGAACATTTCAATATTATTTCTAACAAGACTGCGGTGCAGGTTAGATTGGAACAATTACTTAGAATGGATCTTTATCACCATCACCCGTAACTCCCAGTCTATCAAGGATTTTCTATCCTTTAAAAATTTTACATAGTAATATTTATTATTTTTTAAAGTGTCACTTTTAATGTGAATTAATAATTCTCTGATCCTTCAGTTTAACCCATAATTCGTATTGCACAATTAGACACATTCGCACACAATTCCAGTTTGGAATTTATTGAAAACTCAATGGAATGTACATCTCTACGAATCAAAAATATAATGCAAAATTTAAAGAATGTTAGACTATTAACAATAGAACCTAAGCACAGGTAAAATTTCTAAAATTCAATGTATTTAAATTTAAATAAACGGGGTGGGTGGAAAAAACTTGTATTGAGTGGAATTTTTCTCCAACTTTATAATAATCGTATCGTCTCGACTATTCGAAACTGAAGATTATATGTGTTAATCACATCAAATATGCAAGTATGTAAAGTTTATTATTGTTAACGTTTATTAGGATTAGGATTTACAAAATTTTGTTTTGAATTTTGCGTATGAAAATTTTTTATAACTCACAGTTTTATATATATTTGCATATAATTTTAAAATCGATTTCGTAAGGTGCTCATTTTAGCGAAATCAATTCAAAAGATGATAAAAAATATTGGGCAAAAAAATGCTCATTTTAAGTGTAAAACTTTTAAAGTACACATTTCTTCTGGAATGCTTTAGAAATAAACTTTTGCTATCATCATCATCAGATACTGATAGGAAAAAATACCTAAGGCAAAGGTAAACTTTTCTTTTTGCAATGTGAATGTAATATACTTTTACAACAAATCGACATATGTTTACAAGCGTTTATTGTATTAAAAATAAATCATTTTGAAAGAAATATATATGCGTTTTATTCGCAGAAAGCATTACTATTGGAAGTATTTCCTCACATCATACACCAGTTACGATGCAAAAATTTAACTCTCAAAGCCAAAAAATTTAATGGCAGAGATATGTAAAAACTGAAAAAGTTATTTTTTTTTTCACTTAAATTCATTATTCCGTTATTCTGTTAGTTGCTTAAAATTTTAGGTATCAGCTTTATGTTTCTTAACTTTTGCAATTCAGCCTTAAAATTAACCCCATAAAGGTATTTAACCAAATATTTGCAAATTCGACCAGGAAATGGTCTAAAATAAAGGGATTTTTTATTGTTTTTACACAAATAAAAAAAGCTCTTTGGTTGTCTAAATCTTTGCAGATTCATGCATTGAGGCCATTATGCAGAATTTAAAGAGAAAAAAGTAACTATTCGTGTATTTGTCTTAAATCAATATGCATCACGCATCTAAAGTAAGAAAAGAAAGAAAAAAAAAACTGACTTTATATCTTTTCAAGGGAGCATTGTAGCATTTGCTAAGAAGTTGTTTGATATGAAGTATTTTTGATCGAATTGAACACCTAACAAACTTGTTCTGGATCTCCTAAAATTAAAAAACTAATACTTAATAGTTCAAGCAATAATTCCATGAACTTCAAAGGTTGAATAAAGTAAAGTTTAAATTTCAGGTTTAGTAAACAAATATGACAACCTTTTTTTAACTTGTTATAGTTTCAGAACCTGAAATGTCCATATTTGGATAACTTGTAAAATGATATTTTAATTATGCAAACTCATGCCTATTATAAAAATGTCCCTTTCTATGCAATGTATCTTTATGCTTTCGATGATAAACTTCCAAAATGAGAAAAATAGATATAAATATAAGTAATATATTTTAAACATTTTTCTTTTTAGTAATTTGACACAGACACAAATACTTAAGAAAATTTGGGTTTAAGAAAAAACAAAATTAACACCACAAATTTACCTCAATGTCACCATCAATATCAGCCCCATTGTCAGCTCTAAAAAAAAAAAAAAAAATTTCAAATTAATAAAAGAAGAAGGACCAGGTTCCCATTTTTTTTCTCATTCGTAAAGGAACATTAGCAATATTTTTTATTTATAAGCTAAAACTATGTGTGAAATAATTAAGAAAGATTTTTGTTAAATTCAAAAAAATTGGACCGAGAAGTTTTTTATATAGGTTAAACAATACATAGATAAAACAATTACGTATATTTTTGGAATCAATATTAAAATAGACCAGCCCCAAAATAAATATTCACATTTTTACTAGATACATCAGACATGCTTGAATTTCTGAAGCACAACATTATTAAGTCAGATACTCATTTCATATCTACTGACTAATATAATAGTAATAAACATCAGTGTTAGGTTAGAATAGCACCACTACTACCTTTAATTAAAACCAGACTGTGATTAAAAAGTAGCTAACAGACAATAATATCTCTAAAATGATCAGAATTTGAAATATTTAACAGAAAATTAGTTCATACTACCATGATTATTAGGTCTCTTCCGCTAATTCCTCAACAAAATATCACCTTTATTATTCATTTATCTTTTAGTTTGGGATACAAAATAAAATGTAGCAACGATTTATGTTCATACCTCGACATACTAAAGAATAAATTAATTTGTTCATCATTTCGAAAACTGTTTTTGAGATCAATCAGATCAAATTCCATAACTTCTTCAACTGAAAATAATTTAGATTCATATCAACTAAAATTAGGCAAAACGAAAAAAATATAACTGGAGCACAGAACCTAAGCCAAAGAAGCACTATTTACTGAGAACTTGATGCAAATTTTAAGAAAATGTGCTTTTATTAAAATCAAACAAAAATTGTCAGAATTTTCCTGAGAAAATCTATAAAAAAAAAATGTCAGAAAGTTGAATATGTTTACATTTTAGTAAAAGAACAACATAAAATCATATTCGTTTATTGGAATAGGATATAATTACTAAAGCATCATTCAAAACTTTACTATAGCGGGTATAGCGAGCGAGATACAATACTCGTGAAATGATAAAAAATGAAATGCATTTCGGTTTATAACTAAATTTTTATTCACGTTACATACCTTTTTCTTTTTCTTGTTTTGGTATATTATAGTATTTCTCTCGGCGCGTAATTTCATCTATAAAGAAAAAGCATCTGGTAATATAATATTTGATGACGACATTAAATTCTTGCGAAAAACTAAATTTTTTTCCTAACACGTAGACAAATCAACTCAATGCAAAAATTAAGTAGATTTATTTTTAAAAATGAAATTAAGTAACCTTTTTTTTTGTGGAATTATTTTTAAGAACTAAAAACTTCAGTCAAAATGTGAGTGATTATTTTTTGCCAATAGGGCCTTTCCTAAGAAAAATTTTAATCTCCGATGAAATAAATAAATACTTGAAGACATCCAATGGCTACTGAGAAAAACGATTACGGATAGGCACATAGGTAAATTCATTAAACCCCCAGGTTTCACAGGAGTTTCAAAAACACAGTCGTATTACCCATAAAAGAAATGCTATTATAAATAAAATTTTTTTTTACCAGTAACGATGCGTGGTAGCAGCTTTGCAATGACATCTTGAATAGTTCGATCCAACCTTAAACAAAATCTAACTTTGAACAAAGTTTAATGTGTAATCAACTGAGTATAATCCCAGAAACACAATGATCACATTTGTTAACATGTTAAAATTCCAGAAAATATTATACTGAAATACACATACATATCAACCCTACTTTTACCCATAAAGTGTTACGTTAAAGTAAGCTTTTAGAGATATATTGAATATGATAATAATGGTAAAAGTATTATTCGCATACAAATGAAAAGTTTAATAAACAATTTATGCAGTAATTTAAAATAAACAAGAGACCCTTCACTAAGGCAGAAAAAAAAAACCAGTCAAGGGGGTTACATAATTAAGTTATCTAATGAAAGTCCTTAATTCTGGACTTTCATAACTTTAAAATATCATTTCTCTTCAAAACTACACATCAGCAAAAACTGTTTAATAATTTGAAAATTGTTCCATTGATTCACCTGGATATTAGAAAAAGCGGAAAACTACATAGCTTTATGAATATAATGTATAAAGATTGATGAGCCCTGCTTATAAAAGCTGAGTGCTATCTACCCACGCACTACCTTCATAGATTATGTCCTGTCATATTGAAATTCATCTTACTTTAAAGCTGACAAAGGATCAGTCTCATGCACTTGAATATTACACGTTGGACAATGTTTGCTGGTTTGTAGATGTCGCACAATGCAACTTTTGCAGACTAAACAATCAATAAAAAAATATTGCTGGTTGCACAGAATTTAAACTTAAGCGTCTCTCTCTATATACAAAATTTGAAATAAAAAATATTAATACCAGAATTTTAAAAAATGGAGCAAAAATCCTGAGATAGATTTTCTAATCAAAAGCTTATAACTTAACAATCCGATTCACCCTCTTCAGCACCCCATTTTCTCATGAAAATCGTTTAGAGAAAGGAAAACATGAAAAAAAAAAAAATTTTATGCTGACTATACACACCGGGGTCGAAAAAAAAATTCCATAACAAACAAACATAATGGTAAAAAGCAATATTCCATGAAATAAAATATGTATAAATGTGGATTTCAATGAATTCATTGTATCTTGTCTGAAAATTCAGAGGTCCAAAAAAACAGAATACCCATTAAATTTTATGGAGAACTTTTGAAAATCTTACTTTAAAAAGTATTATTTAGTCTAGCAAAAAATAAAAATAAAAAAAAAAAACCCCCACACAGGGAGTAAATGAAAATTTGCTAACTGGGATGCTAACAATGATCAAAAGTGATTTTGATGACAATATGTTTTTCCTGCCCAAGTAATAATAAAACACTGACATTTTACTTAGTCTCAAAAAAATACTTTTTTAAAAAATCAATTACAATTCCTTTAGCTCCAATTAATTAAAATAGAGCAAACAACTTTTTCAACCAAAAGAAAATTTCTTAAATGTTTTTATGACGTAAATAACCAGTGAAACATTTTCCATGAATATTTTTCTACAAAATTTTTTCTATCTAACGAAAAAAGGGGAAGTTCACTCAATTTCCGAATTTTTGGAAAACTGTTGTTTCTGATAGATATTACTTATATGAACACGTGCAAAAAAAATCATTTTGATATTATGTCAGTAAGTCTATTAAAACTCAGTTTAAAAACCACACATTAATGGGTTAACCGATCATTAAAAAAACACTCCGACAGAGAGTGTTGTGACGTAGGTTTTGGTGCAGAATTTTATCACAACAAACACTCTCATTGAAACGTCAACATGTCGAACAATAACAGCGATTATTCAGATAGTTCTTCTGATAATGAAGACGTATTAAATGGGCTTACACTATACATGTTTGAGCCAAACAGAACGCTAGGAGAAATTCAAGAAAATTTGTTAAAAAATAACATAAATATTAGTGAAAAAAAAACGCAGAATCTGAAGTCCAACAACCATCACATATCGGACGTAACGATTGGTGCTTGTGTTTAAAAAAATGCTTGGATATGCCTACTAAAAGAGAAAGTTTATGTTCTCGAGATAATAACGATATATCGGAGGACTTATTCCAAGGTATCATTCTCTTAAAACTTTTTATGTTCTTTACATACAGTAGTATAAAATCAATCTCATTTATTAATTTGTTAAGTTTTATTTGGCCATGTATTAATTTTTGAGAATAATAAATAAGATATATTTTATCTGTTAATTCAGGGGGTTTGAATATACAAAGTACTTTATTTCTAGAGTTATTATTATATTAAGTATTTTTAGCAAATCTGATATCTACTGTTTATTGTTATTAGGAAATGAGTGTATTACATCGGCTGAAGATTTTTCAATGGTATGCTTGCAAAAAGTCATTTTAAAAAATACATTAACAGCAATCCACAACCTACGAGGAGATCACCACGACATATGCAATCGTTCTTATAGATTTGCTACATATTAACAGTTTGTTTGGTGGGTTTACGGCTGGCTTGTGAAAGATCGCAGAAAGGTGATACCATCGTGTGTCATTTAGGCAATAAGGAAGAAATTTCCAGAGAATAATGGTGTATATGTTTTATTTTCAGATGGTAATGGGGAAATAGATTAATCACAAGAATTTTAAAGTTTCGTTATTTATCGTTTACATAAAGTACAAAAATATTAAATCTTTTGAAGATAGTTACTGACCTACTACTATAAAGTTTAC
>JAUZNK010003424.1:0-10922 GCA_035046665.1 Euphysa ruthae | reverse complement strand
TATATATATGTATATATATGCGTGTATATATATATATATACTTTTTTGCTTTGAAATATCCAGTGGAATTTTCCTGGTTTGGCAAGCATAGAGTTGCTACAAAACCAAATATCAACTCAACGAAAATCGTTGTTTAACCAGTCTGCAACGTTTTCAGACGAATTATTGCAAACGTGAATAGTATTATCGTTAGTGAAATAAAGGTTTTTGTTTCGAGGGTAAAATAGAATATATAATATTAAATAATAGAGGTCCTAAAATAGAACTCTGGGGTATTACAAGTACAATTTCAATCCACTTACTAAAAACAGAAGATATCTTAACCCTCTGATTTCTACCCGAAAGGTAATTATTAAGGAGGGTAAGGCTTTGCCACGACAACCCATAGGCGTTTATCAACCCAAAAGACTACGGAAATTTTTCCAAAAGAGTCAAGCTTGCATCAAAGATATTAGCGATAAGTAGCAGACTCTTGGCAAAAAAATTCTGGAAACAAAAAAAAATCACGACAAGTTGAACCTATCTTTGTTTTTAATTTTGGTGTTTCAGGTCGTGAAAAAACCCGTTGGAGAAAAGAAAGCACAAGCTGAATTTAGTTTGTCAACCCAACGCGTTATATTACCACTACACTAAGCCGCTTAAAGATCAATGCAACTTGCACCCCAAGTATACGCAGTATTTTAAAATCAAAGTGTGATCGATGAAGATCAAAGAAACAAATAAGGAACATCATTGATTGAGGAGAAATCTACACTGGACATTTCTGCAGCCTAAACTTTATTTATAAATAATCGCACAAGAAAAAAAGAAGAGAAACGACTTTTTTTCAGTCATGGTGAGAGAAAGGTGGTTGTGGATTATGGATTATAACAATTATCACAGGAAAATATTTTGGTGCAAAAAATATTTTCTTTAAAAAGTCATTCCAAGTTTATTTTATAATAAGGAATAAGATTTCTTGGTAGGTTTTTCGATAAGCGATTGGTTGCTAAAAGTGCTTGGTGACTCTCAACGGTCGATTATTGACCCCATTCTATTTAAAGTATATGTATATGTCATACTTATGTTTAGTAATCAAGGCTATGTAATTTCTCAAATGAGAACATACTATCTGCATTTAAATTTCCAATTCAAAATTTTATTCCTAGACTTGATATTTATATTGCAGTTAAATTTAAGCGTTTGATCAGTGGGAACAAGAATAAATCAATTCACCTATCAAGCCTGTAGAATCTATACTGACAAACTTCTTAATGTAACTCTTGATAGCCAGCTTAATTTTCTATCCCATATCGAAATAATGTTTCAAACACTTTCAAAATATTCTATTTTTATTAAGGTTCAAGTTGAAAATATCTTTTTATTTTCAGCTTGGACCTTCCATCATATGACATTAATAACTGGCGGTCACAAGGTTTCTTTCGCCAAAAACGTCCTACACACATATAACCCAACTTATGGAATTTAGCAGAAAACAAAATACCTCTATTATTAACAATATATTTAATGATGAAAATCAGAATTGTTTTATATCGATCCAGTTTAACCATTTCAAAAACTCATAAAACGATATTTTGCCATTTGAATCTTTATCTAGAGCTTGAAGAGCCACATCTAAATGTTCTTCTTGACCTCCCACATCACGATGTAATTTTGAAAACTCTGTTCTATCCAGTCCTCCACTGTTATCTAAATCATATTTCTTGTAGTAGTCTACAGCTTGCTTCATTAAATAGTATCTAGAGGAGTCAGTAACATTCCTTAATTTCTCTCCGCTATTTAACCATACTTTGAATTCGTCAAATGATAACTTTCCACTGGCATCCTTGTCGACTAACAAGCTATACGTTTCTGCTTCTTCATAAGAAAGCCCAAGATCTGTTGACAACAATGTTTCTAGTTCGCTATGATTTATTGAGCCGCTCCCATCTTTATCGTATTTGCTGAAAACGCTCTTTAAAACTATATCAGGAGTATCTAGATCAAAATACGACATCTTAAATCTTTATTATTTCTTATTGATATGTTTTAATAAAGATTGTGAATCTCTCGTTAAATATTGTTTATACTACTTCCTTATTTAAACAAAGACTACATAAGCTTATAATTGTATGGAGGAGTACAAACTCAAACACTTAATCGCAGAGACAAAAATGATGTGAAAACTTCTGTACCTTCATAAGTTAGAGCGGAGATTAAATCTAGAATTTTTATTTATTTGCGTTTGATTTTTTGATAATAAACTGAAAGAATTATTTCGACGATGATGAAAATAAGTCTATTCTATTTGCAAGTAAATATAAAGTTAAGAAAGCGCAACCGTTCAACACTTGATGGAAAATTCCAAATTTAAGTTGTTACGTAGGAAAAGAAAGGCTTTTTATAATTTTTAACGTTTTCGTGTAACTTTCTAATTCAAACTCATTTGGGTTACACCTGCTCTGCATGGTGAATAAACCTAAGCCAAGTACCAAACCATGTCGCCCCTGAAAAATTCTTATGTAAATATTTAAAGTCGCCGTCTCAAGCTAAAAATCTGATTCCCTTCGTTTCAAAAATGATCTGCTATATAAACAACAGCATATTCTTCTAGAGCTATCACACCAGGCTATAAAACTTCAGTCATAAACAAAATTAAGGCGAATATTATAACTTTATTTTAAAAAATGATAGTACGTGATGCCAGATTTATTTGTAAAAATTTCTCACAATATAAACTTCTAGAATAGCAATACAAATGAGGTTAGCTGTTTGAGAATCAAAAATAAATAAATAGTTTACAATTATTATTAATTATTATAATTACAATATTGAGGACAATAATGACGATGTTCCTGAAGACATTTGATTATAATAAAAACTATTCTTAGACATTAGGTTTGTTGATAAATAGATCTTTAGACATTTGCATATTTGTATTTTGTTATGTTTACTCACAAATTGCAATGTTGATTTCATCCATTTTTGATCTGACAGCAAATTAATGAACTAGTTGAATTATCTCTTGTAAAGGCTTTTATAGATGTGAACACAATACAGTATATAACATTTACTTTTTGGAGTTAAAACTAACTGTGACGTCGTAAAAAATGCACATTCTTATATATGCGGTCTCGGTAGATTTCTGAATTTTTTGATGACGTCAACAAAAATGATGACGTCATCGTGTAATTGACTAAGGGAAAATATTTCACATGTTATACCCCTGGCCAAGTTTGAAGGCTCAATGGTAAATAGTTTTGAAGCTATTTAAAATTCCAATCTTTTTAAAGCTCCTAAATAAGTGGGAACTGGCAGATTAAAGGGCTAAACCTTCCGAAGGCTGTAAATCTGGTTTGAACAACATTTACGCTTAGAACTTTTTTTTGGTGTATGTACATATGCCCCACTCTCCAAAAATTCATTAACAAATTCTTTTGCAATTTGTTCCACCTCAAATGCTAATTTGACTGTACTAAATACAATATGCTACATATAAGTTACAAAAGACAACTTAATATAAGTCCTTACTTTTCAATAATAGAGAAACTAGATACTTATTGGATCCTTATTATTTTTTAAGCTAACTCACAAGTAAGATATATTAAAAATTGGCTTTATAAAGATAATGGATTCCACTTTAAAAAATTTTTTTTAAGAATATGGTTTAACAAATATCATGTTTCAATGTAATCACAAAAACGTGGATTATGTAAGATGCACATTCAACCTTTCTAAAGATATATATCGGCCATAAGACAAACCAAAAGGAAAAAAAAACGAAATAAAACCGTCACTTATCGATAATTACGCAACTGCTAATACCTCTAAAAAATAGAGTATCAAATTAATTCTCAAACGGATAAAAACGTGGCAAGGATCCGCACAAAAATTGTTTGTCAAAACAATGTTTTAGTGTGGTTATTTTATACTAAATCACAAGAATAGAAAAAGAAAAACAAAAATGCGAAATATAAAATTGAAAAAGAAATAAAAATTCCTCTAAGTATGAATCAAAAATGTTTAGTGGAAGAAACTATAGCGGATTTGGTAGATTTGGTAGTAATTGAATTTTGCCAAAGTGAAAAAAGGTATGTTATAGCATCTAAATATTGGGTCTTAGTATTATATCCAGAGAGGTAAGAAGTTTTTCCTTAATGTTATGCTTAAATTGTATATAATATATTTTCGGAGAGTTTATTCGAGTAATAAACGTTTTTTTTTCTCCTATTGGTAGTTCAAAAGCATCTCTTTTAGCTCTACTAAATTTTTCTGCAATTTTCTTGTCAAACCACTCTTGAGAGCTGTTTTTAATTTCAGCTGTTTTTAAGGGTTGCGATCAATAATTTGAAATTGAAATTTTATGAAAAATCTATAGAAACCAGGCTAACACTGTCAAAGTTCTGATTATTTCATTTAGCTCCTTACTATAACTGCGCAAGCTTCTAAACACTTTTTTGTTCTTGTTCTAAAACTAATTAATTTATGAGTACGGAAGATAAGCTTATGATCTGAAAGAGAAATTTCAAAAGATATATGTTGGTTAATTTTGTCTGAAGTATTTGTGAGGATGTAGGCTAATAGGGAAGAGGTGTCAGGTATTATCTGAGTAGGATTCCAGATTGATTGGGTTAGACCAAAAACCCAAAAAATTAAAAAACGATTTATAAGAATTTTCAAAGAAAACAATCTAAAAATAACAATACAATGCAACATCAAATTAGTTAGCCTCCTTGATACCACACTAAACGTCAAAAATTCCACTTTACGCCCTTATTGCAAGCCTAATAACGTAATAAGCTACATCCACAAGAAATCTAACCATCCGCCATACATAATTAATCAACTTCCCATTTCAACTGAGGCAAGGCTATCGATATTATCTTTGAATGAAGAAATATTTAATCGATCCGTCCCTAAATATAAAGAAGCAATTCAAAAATCAGGATGATGCCGCTCCAAACAAAAAAAAAAAAAAATAATAACGTAAAAGTAAAATTATCTGGTTCAACGCACATTTTAGCAAAAATGTTTCCCAAAAGTAGCAAAATATTTTCTTGATTTAATAGACAAACATTTCCCACCATACAGCAAACTACACAGTATATTTAACTGGAAAAACTCAAGCTCAGTTACAGCCAGACCAACATACTGACAAGCCAGCATACTGGTACGATTTTAATTGACCTTCAAAAGGCATTTGTTACAACCGATCACTCAAGATTACTAAAAAAATTAAAGCACATCAGGTTTTTTCAAAATTTGATTATTTGATTCAAGTCTTATCTCTCTAACAGAAAGTTTAAAGTAAAAATTGACAAAATACTACCTGGCAAAGAACGTGTTACATGTGGTGTTCTACAGGTTTCTATCCTTGGGCCACTCTTGCTTTTTCTTTATATAAATGACATGTCACAATCAATAAGCTTTGAATTACTTCTTTATGCAGATGACCCTTGCCTTAATTTTAAACTTAATGCTTTCTTTTTTCTAGTAAAACTAAAGCTAAAACTACGAGCCCTCTTGATATAAACTATAGATGAACATCCATTAATCAAAATACATCTGTCAAGTACTTGGGTTGCATATTAGACCAAGCATTTAATTTCCAATTGATGGCTCAGTATGTTTTAAATAAAAATTGTTCCACGCTAAGTTTTTATATTGAAAAAGATCTTTTTTAACACCTTATCTCCAACCTCGTTTATGCCTGTACCCCTTGGCATTTAGGTTTAAATAATACAATAAAAATCTATTTAAAGCTGCTCAAAATAAGTGTATCCGTTTCTGTCTTGACTTAAATAATAGATTCTATATCGGCACTTATCAGTTCAAAGAAATGAATAGGCTTCCTGTTGAAATGAGAATTAATTAATGCATAGCTGCTCACTCTTTTAAATTCTGCGTCATCGCTAACTTTAATTACATTTCTGAAATATTCAAACTATCTGACATCCCTTTATTTCTATCACGAAATAGTATTTTAAAGCTGTATGCTCCTTTACGTAGAAAAAATATGGGCAAAAATTGTCTGTCATGGAAAGGTCCCTCGATTTGGAACTCACTACCTATTAATGTTAAGAACCATAAAAACTACAACACTTTTAAGTATAGAATTAAAGATTTATTTCCTGAGTTCGGTAAGGTTAGTAGACTGAATGTCTACAGGAATTAGCTACAATTTTTTATTTTATTTTTTCCAATTCTTTTCTTGTGTATCTCGTATGGAGGGATCACAATGGAAATATTATAATAATAGACAATTTTCTGCCTATCCTTGCCTTTAATGTTTTTATTTATTTGTTTGTTTGTTTTATTTTTGTTTATTATAACGTATCTTTGTCAAAGGCAGAATAAATACTTATTTATTTACTTGCTACATACCCAGCATTAAATCAACAATTAATTCCCGTAATCGAAACGATTTATACTCTTCTGAAAATCCGGATGTTAAAAGATGTAATTGCAACAAGAAAGAAAGATGTCATCTCCAAAAAAAATTCATTAAAAATAGCACTATATACAAATAAAACATTACATAAGATCATGGTCATAAGAATACATATAATTTATTCTTATGACTATGATTAGATATACAAGGTTATAAAGAGAAATTGTATATTGTTCATGCTCCACTACTTTCAAATTCAGATATGAGTAAAATCATTTTTAAGTATAAGAACGAAACAGAAGTGTTTAATGAATATTGGGCAATTAAGAACGCAATTGTGTATACCGCACGTTAGTTGCTCCATCATCAGAAAAATTCCTCCTTATAACCCAAGTTTAATGAGATATATCAATGAAAAGAAAATTATTCTTTACTATCAAAAAGCTTTACTACCCAAATAATTTTAGAAAAAACTGCATATGTTACTTGGAATATTTTGCGAAAGTTGGCCGCTGTTAATGCATACTTAAACAAAGCCCAATCTAGCCATAAAAAAGTGGGATCGGGGGCAGAAATAAATAATTTTTGTAGTAGTGAGTTATTTAACTTGGGACACCGTGGTTGCCCCAAATTGAAGATTTGAGATTTACAACCTCTGAAATGGTTAAAACAAGCATTTAAAATAGCAACTAATTGACTTAGAAGTGTTTCATCTATTGCTGAACTATTTTAATATAGTGAAAACCAAACTTTTTTTAAAAATTTTTATTGCGCTCGAAACAAATTTATAACATTACTTTCTATATTAAGTGAAATCAGACAATGTGTAAGCAAAACTTAGATATAAAAGCCATCAAAATAACATTTTTTTCTTTCCTCGTGATAAATACCAAGTATTTTATATTAAACAGGAATTTTTCATCAAAACAAAGCAAAATTTAAAAGTGCATACTTAAAAACAATGTATAAAAGAACAGAATGATCACAAAAGTTTAAAAAGGGTTTTAGAATTCGCATTCTTTAAATTTCCCGAAACCATCGAGTTGTCTTTGCACCAGCAAATAAGTTAGCAACCACAACGAATGACATTATCAGTTTGGGACTTCATAACAATGACAAAGAGTTGAAAAGCATTTGGTTCATGGTAGCTCGAAGCCATGTTTTTAAACTTCTTGCTAAAGAGAAGCATTTCCGGCGTTGCACTGGAAGCTTCTCCAACCAATTTTATCTTGATGAACAGATAGCATTTCCTATAAGACATCGTTCCTCCTTAGATTTCATCAGGATTTGTTTTATGATGTCGTCAAAGTTTGAAACCTCACCACGAGCGCAAATGGTTTGGAGAATTTGGAGGAAAATCCTTTGAGGAAAAACAAATACCTTTGGCGGTCGATATGGATGTGGAGTCGTACTATCTTCCAAAATTACTGTCGGTGTGATGGTTTGTTCTTTTTTTGGATTCATGCATACTGGTATAGATTTCTTCTTTGTTGATTCTTGAAAAAAATCTGTTAGTTTTCGTACTTTCGCCATAACTCTTTAATTCAAAAAAGTCAATGCAGTACTCGCATTCTTATTACTCGCAAGTCTCAAAAAAAATATCCGTATTAATAATATTACATTTCATACCCTATCAATAATCGTACAATAATAATAATAATAATGGAATATTTCATAGCAAAAAGTGGGGAAGGGAAGCACGGCCCCCAGTAGCATAGGCCCTATTAAAAAGATGTAACCTTGATCTCAGTAAAAGGACTGACCTTTATTAAATCGAATTGTTTTCTTTTTTTTGTTACAGGCAAAAATAAATAAATAACCATCCGGAGGAAATTGTTCAATGTAAATTGAGTCTTAGTAAATCCAGTTCATAAAGAAGGATCAAACGAAATGTTCTAAAACCACATGTTGATAAACAAAGTTGGTTTTAAAATGATGATTCATCAGTTTGTGCATGCTCTTTGTTTTCGTTTTTGTTCAAGATACAAAGAAACTAAAAACGCCATGATTTTTGTGAGAATTTGAGGTAAGGTTTAACTATAGATTTTCGTTCTTTTTTTATTTTGCAAAAAAAATATTTCGAACTTTAAGCTGGCTTTAATGGTTTAGCTGTATTGTTTTGAAAAAAGCTTGCTCATTTATAATCTAGGTACAGAGTTGTTTTTATAGTCAGAAGCATGATCAGTTTAATCAACTTAGATTTTTTTTTTTTTTGCTTATTAAGCACTGAAAAAGAAAACTTATTTCATATTTTTGTAAATTGGTTAACGATAACAACATAACAATACCATAACAAATAATATTGTTATTACCACAATCAATTCTCAAAAAAAAAAGTTCTTTATGAAAATTATATTACTGCTAGTTATTTAATTAAATCTTTGGCTCTCTATAGTTTAACGGCTTAAAATAAAAATTTATTAAATCCATTATAAATTTATATTTACATTTATTTAAAGCCTACTATGGCACGCAAATTTAAACATTGTATTGTGACTGAATAGTAATAATGAAATGAGAAAAGTAATTTTCAGCATGACACCACTTCTCCAGGCAGGCAAATTTGTGTAAATTACGATGCAAACAATGCTTCAGATGTACCCAGTTGGCGCTTCAACTTTCGCTGATTTGCAATTTTTACTATAGGTGAAAACGAAATTTATAAGTTGTATTTTCAACATTCATTGTTATTATGTTACGTTTTTTGAGAGATTTTAAAATTCCTTTGTGATGAATGGTTTAAATTTATGCCTGATGCTCTTAATACTCTTTGGTGCTAAGGATGAGTAAAAATTTAAATCGTTCGCATATATAGCGAGCTTGCAAAGAATGCTATCAGTCAGATTATTACTGAAAATTAGAAAAAGAATAGGGCCCAGAACAGAACCTTGCAGGGTACCAGAATTTATAAAGTAACGGTTCAAAGAGTGGTCATCAAGGAACACCTTGATTTTCCTGTCTGACAAAAAAGACTTTATATTATTCCAAAATTTCATCAGAGATGCCATATGACTTTATTTTATAGAAAAGTCCACCATGGCATACCTTGTCGAATGCCTTTGAGATGTCAAGTAACAAAGTAACAAATGAGTTACTCCATGATTTAAAGACCTTACTTATGACTGAAAGGAAAAATCACTCTCCAGAGTTTTTGAATACTGGGACAACAGAAGCCAACATCCAGCAAGAGGGTGACATCCAGCATTAGGTGACAGGCTTTTTACACAACCTGCAGAGAATAGGAGAGAGTTCTGAAAAGCACTTTTGTAGTACAACCATAAGAATTTCATCAAGGCCAGTAGTTTTACAAGGATTAAGCATAGCAATAACTCTTGCAACCATTTTAGCTGTTATGTTAAGATGAGTCAAGTTATTGTCAGTCTTTGGTGCAAAGTCAGGAAATATGTGTCCACAATCATAAACAGTGGAGTTAAATCTTAGCAAAAAGTTCAGCTTTATTTCTGGCAGAGGTAATAACCTCAGGTCCATAAAATAGTGGAGGGATCAAAGGTTTACCCTTATTTGAAAAACTTCTTTAGATGCACCACATTTCTCGAGGTTATATAAATTCAGTGACCGGACGTTCATGGACGTGCTTCTGGTAAGAGCAATTAGTTTTTTACAGTCATTTTGAAATCTGGTAAAAAGATGTTTGTCCTCAAAACAACTACCAAAAATGATGGTTGCAATAAGCAATTGTAGAAGCAATTGCTAGAGAAAAGCATGGGCTCAGGTGTAGTCTCATTTGATTATTTCGAGAAGGAATATAGACATTGATGCCAACATGAAACCAAGGAAAATTTCCTTAACACATTCTTCTGTATATTAAAGATGTATTCGAGTGGAATATCATGGAGTATATCATGAAAGCTGCCCCAGTCTCTATGGTGATAGGAAATCAATTTCTTATTGGTAGTTGGCTCTTGGGAAGAGATGATATTAAAGTTGATATTCAATGTTGAAAAATGGCATTTGTTTATATTTTTAATTAAATTTTTTTTGATATTGTTAAAAAGTTTCTTTAATTTTATAAAATGTTATTTACAAATAATTTTATTGTATTTTTTTTATTTTGAAAATTTTATTGTCCTTAGGGCACAATACATGGTAATTTTTAGCAATCTTTGTCATATTTGACGTGCGATCACACTCCTACACCACCACACACGTCAAAAATGTTTCAGGCATACATTTTATAACACGTCTCAGACATTACTTGGACACCTCAGACATGTGACATATCACACCTCTGAAACAAAACAAATTATTCTTCCTTAATCAAGCCTCGATATCACGGTCGGACCGAAATACAATTTACAAATTTGTCCGACCGAAATAGAAATTTGTCCTATCAAAGTTTGCTAAGTGGGATGTTAGTAATATTAATTTAAAATCTTATTCATGCAAATGCGAGATTTTAAAAAATAGAAATTTCTTAATTTAACCCTTAGCGTCCCATTCCCGGACCAGTCTGGGATTTCAATGTTGTCCTCAGATCCCATGCCCGGGATTTCACTACGACCACTTTGAACAGTCGTAGCTCAATACACCC
>JAUZNK010003423.1:0-10923 GCA_035046665.1 Euphysa ruthae | reverse complement strand
AAAATAGAATGGTTTACAGTGTCAAATGCCTTTGATAAATCAATAAAGACTCCTAGTGTCATTTCCTTTTTAGCAAATTTTCTTTTTAGAAAATTCTATTGTAATTAATTCTTTTGAGATTTTTAGAGAATGTTGGCAGAACTGAAATGGGTCTATGGTTACCTACGAGTGAAGTATTACCAGACTTAAATATGGGGGTTACTTTTGCTATTTTTAGAAAGTCAGGAAACACTCTAACTTGTTAATATGTTTTTCTTTGGTATATATAACTTTCCAGGACTTATTATGTTTATCTGTATAAATCTGTATATAAGGAAAGATTTGCTTTACCCATAATTTTTTTTTTAATGTTATTTATTATAATGCTTGATTGTTTGATCTTTTTAGTTCTTGTTCTATATATCTGTATCAATCTATAATATATATAAATCTAAAACACTGGGGTTAAAAACCCAGCTATGGTGACAAAATTGGTAAAATTAATCACTTTTAATGTGGGTAAATGTATCGCTGAAATTTGTGCACAATCTTCAGAGAAATACTTGAGAGGCAAATAACAAGATTACTAAGCTTCACTCAAAATTAGAACTAAGCAATGAAAAATTTCAGTAGATTTGGGTTAAATAAGGTCATTAAATCAATAAATTTACAAAATTTACTCCATAAAAATTCCTTAAAAGCTTCATCATAATGAAACTAATAAAAATGTAAAATGGTGCTTTAAAAAAACTCAAACCCAAAACTGATGATAGGCAGCTAGAATTGTTATAGCATTGTTATATGGGTCAAACGATATAAAAGGCAAAAAAATCATAATTTTCAAAACAATTTTTTTTAGGTAGTAGTACCATGATTGCTTTCGTTATATACAACATTTTTCTAAAAAAAATCTTATTGAAACACTGTCATCAAGAAATATTTTAATATTTCTAATAATAATATAAAATTCAAATAAAAATAGGACACAAACAAACAAGACAAGAGAGATGCCAAAACAGAATTATACAAAAGATACATTCTAATAGCTCCAGATGATGTCCCAATAGCAAACAGTTTTTGCACATGATCCAAAGCAATACATGTTGCATGATAAGGGAGACCATATCTCGCCACCTAAAAAATACATACATATTAAATTACCTGACAGGCCCACTAACATACATTTAAACTACCTGGCAGGCCCACTAAGCATATGTACTTACTTCATGTTTTATGATTTTTCTATTCAAGTATATATATATATATAAATTTTATCCATATCAAAACAGCGTATAGAATAACTGTAAGATTATCAAAATTTTGGGGCCCTACCTTAGCAAGCGTAAACTTGTCTGCAGTCAACTTCTCAGTCTTGTCATGCTCTGATGGGCCATCAGTGCAATATGCCGATCCATTTAGTCCATCAAGAACTCTTTTTATTCCAGCAAATTTTTTCATCGTATAACACACACTTTAATTTCTTTCATTGTTTACCTAGCTATACTGAAAAAAGAAATTTATATATATATTTTTTTTTTTATCCTGTCCTTTTCAGCTACATTGAAATTTTCTAGGGTTTACGAAGGCCATAATTTACTATTTACTATTAGAATTATTCTTATTATGAATTTCTTTCTTACTTCTGATTTCATTCTTCCAATCTATACAATAATCAAATTTTCAGTAACTTTCAAGGAATTCATACCAGCGATAATATTATTGAACCGGTATTTATTTGGACAACTCTGATACCTTCCATTTATCTTGAATGGCAGAACCATACAACTCTGATGATATACCTAGATGATTTCTTAAACATAAATTGGTGTGGTTCTGAATTTTGTGGAGCATAGCCAGCCTATCATAAAATTATTGTTTCTCACCAGTCTGTTGGTGTCATCAAAGGTCATCAAGTCAGGCTGACATAGAGTCAGCTTCTACATACTGCAGCAGTAAAGACACACTCAACAAGATTTTATATGCGCTTAAACACTTGTAAATGCTGCCATAAGGTTTCTTTGACCTCAAAGTATCACCTCAAAAACAAATATCATTTTTCCAAAGCTTGAATATGTTGGTGAATTGTTACACAGACATTAAAGTACTAAAGTTATAGCCTAAGACTTCTACTCAAATACTTATTTAATTGCCCAAAATATAGCAAAATTATTATCTAAAATTGTTTTTTAGATTGATTTACAAGATGATTTGATATGAATACCTTTATTAATAATAGAAAGTTCTCTAAACTTTTTCCAAGCAGACTGGAGTCTCACTGTAACAACACCAATTAAACCTCCAGTGACGCAGTGTCACAAATCATACCACTAAGGTAGCAAAATATAGATATTACATCTAGTGAAACACTTTCTTGTACTTATAGAAGATCAGACAGGGGAGCAGCAAGTTTGAAAGAGTCCTTGCAGCATGAACAGACAAAATTCATTCTTTCTATTAGCATTTTCTTTTAATATTCTTTCTTTTCTTTCTTATTTCTTTCTTTTCCAATGAGTCAATATGTTTTAAATAAAATTAATTCCAGATTTTTATTTAGAAAACAAAATTTCATAACACCACCAGCCTTGAAGCATTATGCAATGCTCAGATTCAACCTCACTTTGACTATGCATTTTCTGCTGGTATTCAGGAAATCACTTACAACCCGTTGGAAAAGTGCACAAAATAAATGCATAAGATTTTGTTTAAATATGAATAGTTGTGCCCATATTGGTATTGAGCAGTATAGAGCCATAATTGGCTGTCTGTTGATATGAGGGTTAATCAGGGTATTGCAGGACATATTTAATGATGAAACACGAAATGTTCATGTGAAGTCAGGCAATTCTTGCTAACGTTAGTGTAATTCAGGCATCCGCTGACTCGTTTGAATTTTTGGATATTTTTTTTTTTTAGCGATGGTGAAAAAACTCAACTTTATCTGCAAAAAAAATCATTAGATAGGACATCCAACTGAAAAACTCTATCAAAATTTTTTAATTGCAATGAGAATTTCAACTGATCTGACAAATTTTGTGAATGAAACTGGAACTCTAAGGAGTGTACAATAGGCAGAAGTCAAGTGCCAGCACTGTCAAGTCGTTATCCAATTATCACAAAGTAGAAAATGTTAGGTTGAAGATAGCTAGTGCTACCCCAAGCAGGTGAGAATGTTGAAATTTTACAGTGGAAATTGATTTTGATGTTTCATCAATTTAGGTGAAGAGGAGATTCAGTAAGATTTTTAGAGGTAAGAAAAAAAGCAATATTAAAGCTTTTCTGGAAAAATTAATGTCAAGCATGTCAGTGATTGTCATAGTGTCCTCCAGCGTTGGTTCCCCTCTATATTTCTTCCAAAATCTGTGTTCCTCACATTCCTTTTTATCCCCTTTGATTGCTGTTAATTAAAAAATTAAAACTCAATTAAGATGTGAACTATGGCAATTAACGTAGAACTCAAATGGGATTAGCATACAACCCAACAACTCATCTATTATTTATATGATATAAAACCAGGAGGACAACACGTTAAACTTGTAATCTCAGAAAAGAATAATACAATAATTAGAATTGATCTCTAGACAACATTTCCCCAAAATAAGAAAATGTTTTACCACAATATTGCTCAAAATTTTATAGGATGAAGATCATTATAGTGTTTTTTAGTTGATAATCCTATTACTTATTTTATGTTAATATGTGATAGATTTTCTTTTAAATCTATTTTCCTTTTAACTGCTTAATTATTATTGACGAAAGATTGTGTCAAGAGAAATCATCACAGATTATGTGACTCATTTCCCCGTCAAGAGACCCTTGTTTAAACACAGATAATTTAAGACATATACTCATAATAGTTATTTTAATCCAACACCATGAGTGTTAAGTTATTATTTAAGCTCTAAATGAAATGAGCCTATAAATTTGCATTCTAAGCAGGTAAGGCTCTAAAAAAAAAATTTGAAATTTTACGAGGATAGCATCAAAAATAGTCAACAGAGAAATAGTAATGTAAAATGTTATTAGCTCTCAAGATGGGAAAGATGGTTGAGAAATACTAAATTATTTTCAAAAAATACAAATATATCAAATTGTTCAACGTATGATGCACTTGGCAAAAGACGAATTTGAAATGGAAAGATTTTAGCAGATCGTGTTAACTTAAAGATTGTTATTTAAATTATAAAAATTGATAGCAACAGTAATGAATAAATTGATATTTATTAATCAATATATAAAGGTTTGCGAAAACATGGCGAGTTTGATGGTGAGCCAATAATGGTATATGGTAACTGATGATAGAAGAAAACAGCAACAGAATTCAACAAACAAAAAGTTTTATGCTGCCAGTGATTAATATACCATAAAGCTGTAGCAAAATAAAAACAAATTCTCTGTCAAAAATTTTATTACTTTTGATTTGGTTTTGGTCTATTGGAATAGTATAGAAATAGTTTAAAAATTATTCTCTACTGTTCAAATATTAATAAAGAAATGGGAAGACAAGACAAAATAGGCACAAATTTTAGCCTAAATTTCAGCTCAAAAATCTGAGTCAGAAAAAAAATCCTTCTTTATTATAGAATTTTTGCTTTCAAAAACATTTTAGTCCTAGAATTTATGACAACTACTGCCCCAGAGCAAAGTGACCATTTATGACAACTACTGTCCCAGAGCAAAGTGGCCATATATGTCTAACTAGATTGAAAGGATTATATTTGCAAAATCCTGCTGATGTGGAATCTTATTTTTTAATTATATATTTTTTTTAAAAATATATACTAAAAATGACATCATAATTGGGTCAAGTGAAAAAAAAACACCTTTTTTACAAAAGTAAATATATCATTTCAAATGAACTATAAAAAAATTAACAATAAATCAAAATGATTAATATTCTTTACAGTCTTAATTAGAAAAAACTTTTGGCAGTAAGTGTAAAAATTTTCAATGAAAAAGGCTAGTGAACTTTGTTCAAAATGGTGGATTTAGTAAAATGTATATAAAAAATTTTCATGCCTTTAGTGAGTGCGGAGCAAATAACTACGTACTGCCTTATAATTTTAACAAACACACTAAAAACATGTAAAGAGTATGTTTATGTTCTATTACTAAGTTCAAAGCAGGTTTCAGGATACATACCATATCGCATGATATTTTAAAAAATTGATAACAAATGAGAGAAATGCAATGGCAAATGAACATACTACACTAAAAAGGAACAGTTTAATGCTAATCTCTATAACATCGTAGAGTGACACACATTCATACCTGGATTTAAACAATTGGTTGTTTTTAAACATTGAATAATCACATGGTCTTGTTGGCTGCCGTCAACACAACAAAAGGAATAAATTTGGAATAAATCTCTTGCTTGAAAACTTTTTGCATGAACCTAGGATTTTGTCAAAAACTAAAAAATGGTGCCACTCCTTCGGCCAGTTTATTTGTATGAGTGACTCCATCCAATTTTTTTTTAATAATTTTTGTAATAACTTTTTATAAAATAATTATATAATTATATAATATAAATTTTTTTTGTTGTAAGATTGTTTTGGAAAATAAATTTTCATTATTATTATTATTATCATTATTAAAGAAGTTATTTATTCCTTGTTTACACATTAAATACGCTTTTATTTACAAAGTACATATAATATAAATGAAAGATAAACCACAACCGAAAATCAAGGTCTATTCAACTCATTTAAAATAATTATAAAATAAAAATTCACTTCTGTTTCTTTATTTTTTTTGTGTTAAGGTAATAAATTTGTTGATAAAAAGCTTTTCTATAAATGTCTTTGTTTATTTCTAGACTCCATTTTAAGGTTGCCACATTCTAAAATGTTAGATACACAAATCTTGGCAGACGTACAGCTAGTGATGAAAATAATGCACTATGAAAAGGAAATACTGAGCAGCAAAAGCATATTCTCTGATTAAAATCAATGGCATCTCATAGCTATATCATCTAAATATCCTAAAAAATTCCCCCATTCAAAACAAATCCAATCTATTATTCACCAAATTATTTTGAATTGCCAAACAATGAAGCTCAAAGTAGTGGACAGCAAAATTTATTTGAATGCAAAAGAATAGAAAATATTAGAAAATGTGGAAAAATGTTGCAATTATAGGAGACAGTAATAATGGTATATATGGTGACAAGAAAAGAATAAAAGTACTAATGAAAATTTATCAACTAATTGTTTTAATGGAGCACCTTCATATGACCTCCATTAGTATATAATCCCCACATTATAAAGAAAAACAACATTGTCAATTTCCATGGAGAAAATAACATCATAAAATGAAACTGAAAAAAAAAACCTAACGAAATAACAAACGGAATCATTAATACTGGTACAAAATGTCAAGAAGAACAGAGTAAATACTGTTTTGATTTCCACTATTTTAAAACAAAAGAAAGGGTTAAAACACAAGCAAGAAGAGACAAGATAAATACTTTCTAAAAATAAAATGTATTGAAAATGGTCTAAGGTATAATAATATTAATCTTAGACATTTATGATGGTGTACATATAAATTTTAGAGATACTCGTCTTTTAGCAAATAATTTTTTTAAGGAACTGTAAATATTTTAAGCAAGTAAAGTTTTTCAACATAATGAATGTCACTCATGGTAATAATAATAAAAATAATAATAATTATGATAATAATAATAATATATTTTCCAAAACATTCCTAAAGCAAAAAAATTTATATTTATAATTATACAATTATTTTATAAAAAAGTTAAATATTACAAAAATTATTAAAAAAAAAAAAAAGACAAATTGAATTGGATGGTGCCACTCATACAAAACTGGCCAAAGAAGTGGTCATAAGATGGCTCTTGACAAAATCCTATAAATTTCATGCAAAAAGTGTTTAAAAAAATAAACCATACAAAATAAAAGGAGAAAAAAAAGAAAGTGAAGAGAATGTTAGTCCGAAAACTTTTTTTGAATTTCATCGATGTGAAATTGCGATAAAAGTTTAGAATCTATTAAAACACCAAGATACTTAACAAAATTAGAAGGATAAAGCTTTTGCGATTGATTTTTATCTTGATTTCATCACTTATTGGATTTCAAGGTGCTGAGACAACTATGCAATCAAGAATATTAATTAAGTCGGCATTTAGCCAGAAGACTATATTCTTAAGATCAAAATTTACATTTTTACAAATGAATGATTGTAATGATTTATTGATTTGACAGATTTATGTAAGTCGTTAATATAAATCAAGAATAATGAAAGCCCTCAACTTTTAAAATGTATTATCAGCAGGGAATATTTGATGAAATTAAAAATCAATTTTTAGTTTCTTCTATTTACAGGTTGGTTCATAATTATTTCAGAAATCACTCATATTAGCAAAAATAATAAATTTTTTAAATTTAATGCAATTATGGGTAAATTTAAAGGCATGATTTAAGAACCAGTTTATACTGTCTCATAGGTTCCCATGATACACTACTGTCATGCCATGCTGTCATACATGTAAAATTACTTCTAAATAAAACCCTGATTGGAACTTATTTTCAAAAACCCATGCCTAAGAATGCTTTTTCTGACAAAAACTATTGCAAAATATATTTTCATATTTTAATTTAAAATGGTTCAATTAAGCTAAATAATTAGTTTTATTCATAAAGAGCTATTTTAGATAGTATTAAATTACACCCAACAAAAATAAACATTAGTAGACACTTCACATAAAAATTAGTATTAAGAAAAATTTGTATTCTACGGTCTGTATTCCAGCAAAACTAGCCTAATTTTATTTAAGAAAAAACAATGAATGATTACTAAACTTTAGGATATGTGACCATCAAATAAAACATTATGTTAAATTTATAAACTTTTCTATACTTTCCATGAGATATTTGACTTGCATCTCAAATAAATGAGCATTTTTTACAGAAAATGTGGAAGAGCAAAACTCAACAGAGCAGCAGATGCTCTAAATGATAAAGCCATTAAATTTAATTTATTTCTAGTCTTCTCTAGATCCAACAACAAATTTCTATATAATATCTCACATGGTCTAAGCCAAAATGAACTCATTAAAATTTTGAATTGCGTTTTTTAGGGGACCAGCAACATACAAGACATAACGAATGCTAGAAAAAGTAAAAAAAATATAAATTTTTATGATTATTTCCTCAATATCTTATTTAACTATATACTGTTCATAAAATCTAGCGTCTTGGATAATTTAGGTCTTTAATCTGTTTACAACAAATATATAGATTGATTAAACAGCTTCAAGTTTTACCTGCTGGGTCATTATATACCAGACTAGCTGTATACCCGCCAAGATTTGGCTAATTGGTGCACAAAGCAATGTGGCAACCTTAAAATGGAGTCTAGAATTAAATAAAATCAATTATATAAAAACCTTATATAAAAAAAATTCAGTTCGTTGAATTTTGGTTTATTTTTGATTTTGCTTTCAATACTTCTTGACCATGCGCATTATTTTGTTGTCCAGATTAGCCCATTGTTTAAAAACGACCAATCAAAAACGTATTATGTCGAATGTTTGTAATATTATTGTTAAAACCAACCAATGAAAATCATTAACATGGTTAGTTTTGTTTAAATCCAGATATAAAGGTGCATAATTTTAAGGTATTATGATAGATACTCGTACTTCAGGAGTTACGCTTTGCTCTTTGAATCTAGCTGTGCCCTTCAGGCTTGCCTCCCAAAACTACTCTTTCAATTTATAATAAATAGTTTAGTATAAAAGAATTTTTTCCCGTGCCCTTACCTGTATCCGTCATATGTAGTACCGCAAGTTGTTTTGAAAATTTGGCTCATTGGTTCACATAATAAGAAAGTTATTTGATGTGTTTTACTTTTTACCTATATTATATACAATACATATATATAATACTGTATTAAAATACATATAACACACTGGATTTTAATATATAGCAAATATCACCTAATATTATAAGTTTTGCTCAAAAACTCAACATAATGAAAAATAAATGTTTGCCAGATGTAAGAGTCGAACTTGCAGTCCTTAGTTTGACACTTTGCCAACTGAGCTATACCCGTATAACGTGTTGATCAAAATTTTTTGTTTAAGATTTTCTTTTATTTGCTATTGCAGATTTGCCCAACGTTTAAAAACAACCAATGAAAACGAAGACAGTTGGCATAGTAGGGACCTATGAAGATGCTTGATTAAAACATTTCTGAATTCATGATCCAATTGCATGATCCAATCGTTGACGTGCATTTCGCTACTTCAAATAATGACTAACTATTGGATAGTTTGCATGGTTTGGACCCCCACCCCTGATTTTAGGGAGAGCTAGACATTTTTTTTTTGGTACCAAAAAAATGTAATTTATTTATGGGAAGGTTTACTGGATTTAATTTTTTTTTCATGAAATTAAGGAAGAAATTTTTATATACTGAATAAAAAATAAACGCAGCCCCTTCTTATTGATTTTTCAGTTGAGGTGAGGGCTAAAATCGTAGGGGGCTGGAACCCCTCTGCTAACCATGGTTTGTTTAAATAGTATGAAGCTTGTTATTTTTGCACATGCATTTAAAATTCTGCAGTAGACCCAACTAAAATTGTCTGAAATCTTTCTAAAAAATTTCTGAAAATAGAAGAATCCCTCTAAACGCAACAACAGCCATCTAGACAGAAATGGAACTACTTATTTGCTCCACAAAGAATTACACATTGAACAGTGTCAAATACCTTTTTGAGATGAACTACTATACCAAAAGCAAATTTACCAGCATCAACGGATTTGTTCAGTTTAAAGAATTCTTGGTCATTTGCGTTCTATGTACCCAGATAGCTAGCTCATTTTTTTTTTAACACATCTGACTCCCAACCATGAAGTTCTAGGTTCAAATCCGGGTATCTCCCACTCAGCGTATTTCAATGCAATAAGTTTATAGTTGTCTCTGGCAAAGCGGTTATTCAGCTCTAAAATGGGAGCTCTAAGTACACCAGAGCAACAAACTCGTGGGACCTTCCGAAAAAAAATAGCTTGAAACTATGTGTTGGCTCCACGTTAAAAAATATACGTTGGAAATACGTTGAATTATTATATTTATCTTGCTTAGCTAGCAAGATAAATATAATAATTCAACTAATAATAATAGGTACTTATTTCGATGAAATTTATATAAAATCATCCTATTTTGACTCAACTACTTGATACTCTCTCAATAACACTCAATTATGATTGGTGACAAGAATTCCTTTTTTGATAAGTAAACCTTTTCCCTAAAAATAAATTTTTAAACATGGACAAAGCAGTAAATATCCCAATTTGATCGAACATATAAAAAAAAAATTAAATTCCAATAAGACTCCATTTACATTAAAGCGAAATCTAATTAAAACTTGATTTTCATTGAAACTACAAAAAACCAAAAAAAAAAAAAAAAAAGACGCTTTGATGCCAAAATTTACATTAAAGGAAGATAATAGCTATAAGAAAGAGATCAGAAAAAAAAGAGCAAAACTTTTTATTCCAAAATAAATAGATAGTAGTTTTAGAAAAAAAAGTTAACGATAATGAAATACTTCATTTTGAAATACAATCAAATTATTTGCAAATTCTTTCAATTATTTTTCATTACACAATATCATGAAAAAAAAAACAGATTGAATCGCTTTGAAAATATGAGATAATCAATATATAAAGGTTTGAGAAAACATGGCAAGCTTATTGATAAGCCAAAGTTAAAAATGGTATATGGTAATTGATGATAGAAGAAAACCGCAACAGAATTCAACAAACAACAAATCTTACGCTACCAGTGATTAATATACAATAAAGCTGTGGCTAAATAGAAATAAATTCTCTGTCGACAGTACTGAAATTAATTTTAATTTGGTTTTGATCTATTGGAAGAATTGTTTATACAAAAAAAAACATGTTTTTATGGTATATC
>JAUZNK010003422.1:0-10923 GCA_035046665.1 Euphysa ruthae | reverse complement strand
TATTACATATTATTATATATATAATATATAAATTTTAACTTCATATCCCTGTTTCATCTAATAACCAGCCTGTAACCAATAAATAACCAGCCTGTAACCAAATTTTCATTAGAATATGACAATTCAAACAGTTTCTTGTCTGCATAAATTTGAGTTTCTAATGGTATAAATTAAGAAAATTATTCTAAGTAAAGCATACATTTTGTCAAATTCTCTATATAGAAACTTTGGTCCATATTGAAATTAGAAATTTTCGCAGATGTCCAAATAGTTTTTATAATTCTGTACAAATGCATGAAAATTGATAATAATATTAATAACACTAACATTTCTTCTTTTTTCTTCTTGTTTTCACTTCAAGCAACTTTTCATTTAATACAATTACTTTAGCATTCTTCTCACCATAAAATGAAAATACGACTGTGAAACATTCAATTATATCACTAATGCGTGTGAATTCATAGTCTGCTGCCTTTAAATGCGTATCAAACATTTTAAAAAATTCAGGAGCGAAATTACATAACAGTAGTGCTCCACTATTATCCCTGATAACTTGCTGACATTGCATATATATTTTACCAAGGTTTCCAAGTGTAACCATATCTTGGTTATGGATAGTTTTAATCTAAAATACAGCATTTAAGAAGCTGGTAATTTTCAACAGAACATTTTATATATTAAGTATATATTAAAAACTGCAGATGAACAGGTGTGAGATATTTCAGGAATTTTCTGAAAAATAAATGTTGAATATGTGCTGACAAAAAAAACAAAACCATTTGAAGTCATTTTCAATCATAAAATGGATTAAATGACCAAAATTTTATCTAGAAATAATAAAATCGGAATTTTTAAAGTAAAATATAGCATACTGGATTAATTTTTTTGTTCCTCCATTCCACATGAATAGTGCTGCTAGACAATGGGTTTTAGAGTGCCATACAATTGTTTTGTATTAAAAATATGAAAGAAAAAGTGCTAGACATGTTTTTATATTATTAATATGGTACCTGTATAATTCCTTGGGTGAGATTTTCAAATAAAGATTGCAGTTCTGTATGTCCGTAATCTGCTACACGTAAGCATCTTCCATACATCTTCTGATAAGAGGTACAAAAGTAGTGCAATGAAATGATTTGATTGGGTTGACTGTGGAGTAGACACAATACATCGTGTTCAAACATTTTATAAGCACTTGCTTGTGTTAATGTAACCATGTCTCCAGCCATCTAAAAATAGGCAATTCCATAGCATACTGGCACATGTGTTGAAGTAAAAACTTAATTTAATTTAATAGAAAAATGCAATAATAGCAAAACAATGATGGGAACATTTATCAAAATATTTGTCTTTCAAGTTTGTTGTAAATAATAATATACAGGAAAAGTGGTAAACTTTAACTACGCATACAGGCATGAAAAGTAAAATGTACACGAGCCATGTGTCATACATTTTGAGAAACAGCGACATATCCAGTGGGATTTTGATCCAGTGAGTAATGTGACTGCGGTATTTTTTTATAAATTAAGAAAATGCACTGTCAAGATTTATTCTAACATTAACAAGGGTGCAAACAAGCGTCAGCCAATGGTCAATGTCCGATAGGATTAGTGGTTTACAAAAACAATACTGGCATTTTTAAAAATGAACAAACGATTTATTTTGTGTACGATTTACTGTGCTTCTTAGCAACCACGAAGTTTACTTCAATTTAGCTTAATTCATTAACTATTCATGAACTACCAATCAAAACCTCCAAAATATAATCACTTTGTTATTTCGTTTACAAGCATGCAACTTAAACTGTAATATTTAAACTGTTAGTTACAATAGAAACTGTGTGACTATTAATAATAAAAGCATCTCAATTAAAAAAAAAAAAAAAAAAAAAAACTATTATCTTATAATAACCTTATTGTTTGATATCAACATAAACTTCCACACCATTTTTTTTATTTTTTTATTTGCACGGTTTTTATGTATTTTCATTTTATATTTCAGTTGATCTTTTAAGTACGTTTTAAACATTTGGACTGTAGGTATACAAAAACATTTGCTCTCGTCCTCAGGTTCATTTTAATTTTAGGATGGTATATTGAAAGAAAAAAGATATTGCATTGCTGCAATTCCGAATGTTTGCTAAATAAAGAAAACATTGCATTACTTTTAATTACGTATCTTTTTTAAATCAATGTTTTTTTATGCACCACTCATCTTTCATGCATGCTTTTTTGTTGGCTACGAGATTCAAATAATCAAAAGGTAGATTTTTGACATTATGTCACTGTAATCTTAACAAATTTTCATTTTTATGCATATTCTTGTAAATTGGTCAGTGATACCTTACTTTTTAGCTGTATGTCCAGTTGGACGAGTGGTAGACCTTGTTTAAAAAATATTTCGCACATAAGATCCAAAATTTTTTTGACCCTCGGACCGCACCATGGGGATTTTTCGAGACAAGTGCATTTTTATACAAGCAAAACGGTATCCCCAAATATTCTCTGGATTCGTCACTGGAGTATGCTCTTGAAAATTAGTTTAAGATTAGGTATACAGATTTCTTTTATTAAAGGTTTAAACCTGCTTTAAGATGAAAGATTATAGGAGAAAATTCTCACTCGCTCAAATACCCTTCTCTAAGTAGGGTATATATGTAAAATTCATGAAAATTACTGTTAGATCTCAGAAATGAAGGTACAAGAAATAATACAATACATACTGTTTAAAAATAACATATTTTGATAAAAAAAAAATTATGAATAGATTTGTGAAAATCAAAGCAATTATGCAAAATACTTACATAACATCGCAAATTTAAAAATTGGAGCATTTTCGTATGTTGAGGGCTAATATTTTTAATCTTCGTTGGGTATTGTAAGGGCATTTTAAAATTTTCTCCACGCAGCACAACTATAGTGTGCTGAAAAGGAGGGGAGGAAAGCAAAGAAGGAAAGGGGAGGGGAAGGTAATAAAGTAAATAAAAAAAAAAAAAAAAAGATCTCCAAACAATTAACTTACCAAAAATAATTCACTCTTTTTGGCTTCGGTAGTTATTTGCTCTTCTGATACATCAATTCCACGGTGTTTCAACAAAGAAGACAGTTGTTTACAAGTAGTAGAGAAACAATTATGTTGATATATTAGCTGCATCATGTGCTTTATCAACAACACAGATGGGAAATTATCTAAAAAACAACAATAAAATCCTAAATTTAATGCTTTTAATGGCACTAAATCAACAAAAAATTGAATCACACTATTTTGCTTAGGAAGTGAAATAATAAATGAGAATATTTAGAACTCACATTAAATCCAGGGATTTAAGTAAAACAGAAGAAAGGCTTAAAAAATATACTTAACTGATTTAAAAGTACCAAATCCTAAATGCTAACAAAAAAAAAAAAAAAAAAAAAAAAAAAAAAAAAAAAAAAAAAAGGAGATAAAATTAGGAATTTAACTGGAAACCCTACAAGTAATGCTAAGATAAATGCCATCACACACTGATTTTTACATTGTCCTTGGGAAATTTTGTCTTTATCAGGAAAGATACATACTTGTTAATTTGTTATACAACCTTTGTATAACTTGCAATACAAAGATTTAATAAATATACACTGTCTACGGTAATCTATCAAATCAAAAAAATACCTGCATCAAGTGTAAATAGTATTCTATGAGAGCCATCACCCAAACTCTATAAAATAATTTCCTAATGTATAAAAATACATTAAATACAAATGTAACAAATTTGTTCAGTATGATTCTGGCTCTATTAGATGAACTCAAAACCCATTAAAGTATTTTTTTTTTGCAAAAATCTTTGAACAGCGGGGTTTCCTAACACTAAAAATAAAGATTAAAATTTTTTATGAGTTTTTCCAGGTTAAATTCACAAAATCTTTTCCCTGAGTATTTTTCCGGTTAGGAGACTTAAAAAAAAAAAAAAAAAAAAAAAATTCTGTTAATTCATTGCAATGCAATAATGCAATGAAACATGAATAACAATCTAGTATTGATCAGTTTAATTATAACTTGACTAATTCTGTATTTTTATTCCGTCTCCACAACTTGTCACAAACTGAGAAAATCATGCTTCCTATCCTAAAAATCCATGGAAATTCAACATTGCCAACACATGTGGCAATGTTATTTCCTTAAACTTTTAGGCATAATTTTTCTACAAAAACTAGCTGGAAATATTATGATTTTAGGCCGGTGCATGCGTTGCTCAAGGTTAGAAAATGAATTTTATGATTATATAGTGAGCATTCTCTTGCCTTTTTTCCTCACAAATTTTAACACAAGGTGCGTTACCAATTAATTATGAAAAGAGTTGAATGATCACTCAGACTTTTTGCCATTTCTTGCTGCTGCTTCTCAAAATGCTGGATAACGATTCACTTGAATTCACTCGTCGTCATCATTGTTTGTGTGTTATTGTCCATTTTCCACCTGGGTTTTCATACATGGTTTGTACAAAAATGAAATTTCAATGCAATTTGGAATCATATTTATAAATAAAATATTGAAGAATAAATAATATACATAATATATTCAAATATAAATAATATTTATAAATAAAATATTGAAGAACAAATAAAAATATTTATAAATAAAATATTGAAGATGCAAAACTTACAAAAATTTCTTTAGGTATCCTTTTGAACATTTGCATGGTCTTCAAATTATCAAAAGGAAAATCTTTTGAAAAGAGACCTTTATAAGCGGCTCCTAACTTGCTGACCAAGAGAGCTTTTTGAGGTTCGTTAATCAATAAATAAATGATTTCTGGCCACAATAATTGAAACTCTGCAAAGTTTTTATCCGGGAGGTAAAGTACTTTTTGGTCTTGACTACCACAAACCTAATCAACAAAAATACTAATTAATAAATATCTCCAAGGGATAATAGGTCTTTCTTTCTCAATGAATTTAGTTTTTTATAGCTTAAGGATTAAGATTAAAGGCCTTCTGAAGGAAATGAGTGAATTCATAGGAGACTCAGTCAGCTTCGCTTAGAAGAGTCTTAAAATTATTTTTTTTAATTGCTTGGAAGTCTGAAGTCCCTGATCGGCTTTGGTGGTATAAAAATGTCATAATACTAATTTTAATAATGCTCGGACTAACCTCAACATAGGCAGAAATTGCTTCAATAAGATCTGAAAGCTTATTGAAACCGAGTTCTTTCAATTTTAGCTGTCGACAATATTTCTTATAAAATTCAGACGATAAGTTGTTCATAACAAGCTGTTTGTCTGGTTGTTCATTCAAAAGTGCAACAACTTCATTACCAAACTCTTCAAGCGGTTTTAGGTTTTTATCAGCTTCTAAAACAGAACCATATACATAATTTTTGTACCAATTTTGCTTCAAAATAAGGCAAACTCAAGTAAAAGGTTTTTTTTTCCTAATTTAATCATTATCTTTTATAAAACAAGAAGAATGACATCAAAAAAACATCAAATGACACGTCACATTACACAAGCAAAAAAATGGAAGACTTGAGTGCTTTGTTGAGGTGAAATGTAAAAACAGGCCAAAAAAATTCAGAAAAATATTGAATTTCTTTTATAAGCTCAAAAAAAAAAAAAAAAAAAAAAATTCTATTATGAAAATTTTTTTTCTAAAATATAACAAACTACTGAAGCCCTAAATCTAAAATCTGGAAAAAACATCGTTGGAAGTTATCTTTGTTTTAAAACCTTAAGGATCTTGAATTAAAACCATTGAGATCATAATGATTAAAACAAGTTTTATGGATTATTTATAGCTCTAAACAATAAAATATGCTGTCAAATGGTCATAACAATAACTTTAAAATATATACTTTTAAGTGCAAGTGCTAAAACTCTCCTTTCACTGGTGCCATATACCTACAGAAAATAAAATACAAATTAGATTACATTAGACCAACGGCTTGAGGTTAAAAACAAAGGGGTTTCAATCAATGACTTAGAGAATCAAATTATGAAATAGTTTAATTTTTACTGTTTCAGCAGACCGTGTTGAATATCTTCTGAGCATTTGCAATATTTTTGATAGAATGAAAAAATCAATACTTACCATTAATATCCTGGATTTTAAAGGTTTTTAGAAAAATTCTGATTTCTGGTACCATTTTATAAATTAATGGCTAATAATTGATTTTTACTTCAAACTTAATTATGCTTGAATGCACTACTGAAATTTAAAGATGGTAATTTCACATAAAGATTTTAAAACAATCAATAAGTGAACGAGCGGCCTACAATAAATACTTTATACGGCCTACAATAAATTATTTATCAGGCCTGCAATAAATAATAAAAAGTTTAAGAATATTCTGAGCGCAATTTTTAGAAAAATGTTAATTTCTAAGCCTTTTTGTGCATGTCTTAACCACCACGGCACGGCTTGAACCAAAGGCTCAGTATATGCCAAATTTCCAGATGGAGATAAAGCACAATAAACAACGTACAATCATAAAAATCTAGTAAACTATTTTTCAATAATGATTATCTAATAAAAACATTCAACAAAATATAAAAATATTCAATACCATTAAGCTTTCTTTGAACTAACCTTAAATCTCTTATCAAGAGATGAGATTAGAGTTTGCAGAGTAGTATATCCAAAGTTTCTGAAATAAATTAAATGTCCAAAAAACCTGTAGTAGGTTGTTTGCAGACTTGAAATTGGTAACTTTTGTTTTTCACGTGATTGCAATAACTCTTGAAATTCACTGTTTAATATGTGGGCTTTAAAATTATCAGTGAATGATACAGTCTTTTTACCATTCAGTTCAGTTATCTAAAACATGATTACAATTTAACTATTTTGAATCCTTTTAGTTTTCAAACAAGTAATAAATAAATACATTATTTAAATTAGTAAAAACAAATCGATTACTCGTTTGCAGCTTAAATTAACATTGTAGTCTTTAGCTAAAGTAAATTGGCTGAAACAACCAACTGATAGGTAATTATCCAAACAGGCACAGAGATTTTATCTAAATTGTCTGCACCAAATTCTTTATCTAAAAAATTAATATTTTAGCAACTCTAACTGCTTACAGATCAAGCCTTGTTAATAAACTTTTACGGAAGTGATTAGACTTTTATTTTATGTGATGTATTTGTATAGTGAAATCAATTCCCTATGCACTTAATATCTAATAAATGAAAGTTGACGAGCAAAATCATTTTATTTTATTTATATATATTTTTTTTTATTAGGGTGGTATGATAACAATGTTATAGACAGAGCTTGGTTAAATTATCAAAAGTTTTGTAAATAAAATCTTAAACCTCTGTAATAACTTTTAATGGAAAAATCCTTATTATTAGGCCATGTTTTGAAACATCTACTCCATTGTCTGAACATGTATGTGATATTACTGTAAAAGCTTTCTGGTAACGTTTTTAGTAAAATCTTTAACAAAAAAAATCTCAAATGAAAATATTTAAATTTTATACAGTTTTGGGCATAGGCTATAAGTTTGCAAAATACTTAAAAACACAAGGAGCAAAAAAAAAGAATCTTCTTTTACAAAAAAATCAAGACTTTGATTTTGACATTTAGCTCCAAAAATGCCCACTATGGACCTTTGCCACACATTGATCGATCCTGCTGTTGTTTTACCATACTTTGATCGAGCGGACTGCTCAAACCAAGAAATTAGTAAAAGAATTAACAAGTAAAAGGTAAAAAGGGATTCCCAATAATTGAAGATATTACGAAAAATGTTAAAATTCTCTTTAATTGTTTACCTTTAAAGATTTTAGTTTGATTAGTACTACTATTATTTAAATTTATTAAAAATTTTTTGATATTAAACTTTTAAAGTAAAACATTTAGTGCTTTAAGTTAAAAAAACTACACAAAAATTCAAATTCAAACATGAGCACGTCACAATGCATCAGGGTTTGCCTTACTAAACGCTTTTGTTTTAGAAACCAACTAATTTTGTACACAAACCTCAATCTCATGAACAGCATTCAATAATGATACCAGATCATTAAAACCAAAATCTGTTATATACAATTTGCGGCCAAAAAACCGACTGTATGTCATTTCTAGTTTATCTAATGGTACGATAAACCCAGGAGATTTCATTAACAACATTTTTATGTCTTCACGAAACTCATTAACTTCATATTTTTTACCTACAAATAAACCAATCATATTAGAAATAAATTTGGTATAGTTTTAGAAAACAGCCTACATAAATGTTCATAAACTTTTTTTTTCAAAAATTTCACCTAGATCCTGAGAGTAATGAGTTTTTCTGTGTACTCACATAATAGTCTCTGACAGGAAAAATAACAAACTAAATTTTTTAAACTTCACATTACAGCCTTTTGATTTCACTTGATTTAGCAATTAAAAACTTTTACTGAGAAAAACGAAGTTAAAAAGATTCCTCTGATGTTCCACTGAATTACTGCTGTGATTTAAAACAAAAACTCTTTTTTAAAAAATTCAAATTTATGATTTAAATATGAAATTACCTTTTCCAAGAGGACGTTTCTTGTAGAACACATCTTGACGTGAAGTTATGTCACCCGTAAGCACAAAATCTTGGTTTAAAATTTGTTTTAATAGAGGTTCGCCTTCTTCACTCAAAGGCAAAGTCTGATTTTGATAGCTCCAATAAAGACCAGGTACACTATATTCAAAAAATTCAAAAATTTGATTTTAGTAACAATGCATAGTTTATGCAAGAGTGATAGTCCTACAAATCTCTCTCCTAAAAATCTTACAAACCGAACAAGCATCCTGAAATTCAGAACTTACTTAATTCCAGCATTATTTTCATACAGAATTAACAATTTAAGACAACATAGTTTTAAAGATATATTTTAGGATACTAGCTAACAACGTCACCATCACCATGACTGTTTCTTAACCTCACTCAGTTCATGCAGCAAACACTTCAATGGAAATCAGTATCTACTGTAAGTTTTAAGAAGTAAGCTTGTAGACAGGCCTAATACTTAAATGAAGTGCTGGAGTAAAGTTTTAATTGCCTTCCTAATACCAACCTACTAAGAATAATAAAGAAACTGGGCTTTTTATACACAATAGGCATTAACTGTTTGTGCCAAACACTAAACTGTAATTTGACAATTAGAAAATACAGTACCTTGCAAGAGGCACTTTTCTGTTGTGTAACTTCAACGTTTCCACAAGTCTGGATTTAAAGTTTGAGTCACATTTTACCTTCAAACAACCAACTGGAAATTGTAACAAACAAACAAACTGATGACCAGACTTCCCATCAATGTATATAATATCTTTCAGATCCTTAAAGTTCAAAACGTGAAAAGCTCTCTTGAAGCGCACCTTATATTTGTAAAGAAAATCACTAAGAGACAACCAACCAGCGTAACTATCTAAAATTATAATTTCAACCTCTTCCCTTATTTTATCTAAAATATGCCCTTTTGGGGCTAAAACAATTCTCACATGACGACCAAAAATCAGACGGTTGTTAAATTTAGAAATGCAAAGTTGGGCATCTTGCAGTTTTGGCACCTTTATTGTAGCACTTAAATGTTTATCTTTACCATGCCTCTGCACTTTGACTGATAACACTTTGCTTTGCTGTCGAAATAAAATCGAGAAACATTTTTCATATTCTTTCACTGACTGCGATTCATCTAAGTTAGTGACTAACAGTTCTACGCCGTTGTTAAAAATGTTACTTGTATTCACCATATTTCCAGGTACAAAAGAATGAGGTGGAATTTGAGGGGGTGTGAATCCAAATGGAAACACTGACATTAATGGCTGTGGGGCCAGAGGGGATAAGAATCTTTGTGGGTATGCACTTGGATTTACTGGCATATTAAGTATGCCATTTTGAAGATATTCTGGCTGACCTAGATTTGACTTCTGTTCCATTTTGTCAAAATTTGATAATTGATTGCATGAACTGTTTGGCTTTACATTTCCTTTGTTTTTATTAAACGTATTCATATTAGGAGTTGACAATGAACCAGCTTTATTCAAGTTTGTATACACAACACCTCCTTTGCTATTGGTTCTCCTATTTTGCTTTTTTGAGGTATTGCCAATATTTCGTTTATTTTTTGAGTTTAATAGATCTTTATTATCTGGAATATTTCCAAAATTGCGCTTAATTTGAGTATTTTTTTCTTTTGTAACATATTGGTTGCTTAGTTGGTTTTTTTTTGTGACATAAAAAGATGCTTTTAACTTGCACTGGAAAACAACTTCATTGTTAAGGCGTCCAATGGCTCTAAAAAGAAACAAAAAAGGTTTGCAGGTTTGACATAAAATATAATATAAATTCAAAAATTTTGACCTGTTTTCATCCTGGGCTCTGCGATAAAAAATTGACTGCTATCCATATGGGTCATGAGACACCCTCAACGAATCAGACAACAGTTACAAAAAAAAAAAAAGAAAAAAAAAAGAAAATAAAAAAAAGAACGGGTTTCTGAAAATACCAGAACATTAACAAGATATAAAAATTGTTTTTAAAAGTTTGTGACATTTAATTTTATTTATTTTGTCAGTAATTATTTCAAACAATAATTAGATTGAATAATACAAAAAAAAAAAGATTAACAAAATGCTTTAAATATTTTTAAGAAACTGACTTTTTACTAAGTAAACTTGAAATATAAGGAAATAAATGCTTTGATATTGACAAACCTTTGAGCTGACTCTTTATCACGAAACTTAATAATAGCAGTATTTTGATGAGGATTCGTATTTTTAGTTTGAATATCTGTAGCTTTTCCACCACAATTGTTTGAAAGCATGTTTAAATGATTTCGTATACTCTGTTCCCTAACTATACTATAATGTGGGAGGTTTCTAACAACAATTTCATTTGATATTTCCGAAGCATTCTAAATATAAAAGAATTAAAAATAAAATCTCTATTAAAACACGTATACTGCATATAATA